>VXAV01008533.1:29915-58552 GCA_013399715.1 Alectura lathami
CATATTATGCAACACTTTTTGCCCACCAAAATTTTGCAAAAGCTTCTTTTTTTCTATTTAATTAATACAGTTGGATTGATTGCACTGAGCAAACTTAGGCAGCTTATATTTCACTTATATACATTTGCTCTTATTTAACACTGCATTAGGACCACATTTCTGTGTACTGATGACATTGAAAAGAGACAGCGTTTACAGCTAACAAATGTAGGTTCCCAAGCCTTGTAAAAGCTCTCTAAAGTTGTCTCTACTCTAAAAAGCAGTAGCATTGTAGTCACACTCTTCTCATCAGTGTTTTCTGTTGGTCAGTGGGAGCTGTTCAACATGAAAACTGATGTGAGTCTTCCTTCTGTGTATAATGATCCCTATACATTTTCCAGAGAAGTAGTAGGTCTAACACAGGACAGCAGGTTTAACTTCTTTTAGCAGACATATAAAGTATATGTGTAATGACATTTGCTGTACATCTCCAGATAAGCAGTACTCAGGGCTGCACAGGTTTTTCTCTGCTCTTTTAAGAGAGAAGTGTTGGTTTTCAGGTGGAAGAGTTACAGTCCATATGATATCTGTTGTCTCTCTTTGCAAAGAGCATTTGTGCACACTGACTCTGAAAAAAAAATCATGATAACATAATGTTTTTTTCAGGGTAATTTGATTCATCCCAACATGAGATCTCTAATTTCAGTTTAGACTCCATTATTTTGGCAGACATGCTGCATGTCTAGGGCAAAAATTATAACTACATTACACTACCTGTCAGATCAAGATAATGGAAGTGGTGAATTCTGAGTTTGAAACTGATATAACTTTACTTAAATTTAAGAATTCTGATTCTCTATCTGGACAAACTATGAAATTCTCTTTCTCTATTAAAAGATAAGAAGGTTGACATATGCATTTGTTGCATTTTAATATGCTTTCAAATTTGTTGGTAGCAAACAAGTGTTGTCCTTTAATGATAACATGATTAAAGCTATGTTAATTTAATTTCAAAATAAGTAATCACTGTTACTAATTATTATTATTTTCTTGTTACTTCTGGAAGAACTTATTGTTTTCTTCGGTTAAATATTGACCATAGGAGTACTTGCAATTATAATCACCAAATACCCTTTCTCCAGAATGAATATGAAAAGAAAAGAAAAGAAAAGAAAAGAAAAGAAAAGAAAAGAAAAGAAAAGAAAAGAAAAGAAAAGAAAAGAAAAGAAAAGAAAAGAAAAGAAAAGAAAAGAAAAGAAAAGAAAAGAAAAGAAAAGAAAAGAAAAGAAAAGAAAAGAAAAGAAAAGAAAAGAAAAGAAAAGAAAATCCTATTCCTTTTACACTGTTTGTCTAACTACACGAAAGAAGAGAAAAAATCCTAGATGTATATGCCTTGTTTAACAGATGGCTGAGGAGAGTGGGATGGCAAAATCATGATGATCTATAAATAACTGAAAGATGGAGATAAAAGACGGTATTGTGCTAACAAAGGACATCTTTCTTGAAATATCATGACTTGATCATAAAATCAACAATATATGTTGTAGACAATTAAAACAGCAACACTGTAAAAAGAGTGGTCTGTTAGAAGACTTTGTCTCTCTCTCCCCTTTTCTTCCATAGTTCCAGAATGTGGATGATGTTATTACATGCTAAAGCAGCATCTGACAATATTACAACTAATACCTAATGAAGCTGCTCTTAAATGAAAAATTTGTCCAGATAATGAATGTAATCAAGATTTGAACTAATTTGGAAGGGTGGTGATCCCTCATCCTGCCATTGTTGATAAAAAGCAGCACATTTTATACAAACGCCTTTTTTTCTAAATTAGTTTTTTTTTTTCTGCCTTTCACACTTGATTTGGGCATGTCTGATTAAACTCTGAGGCAAATCAGAAGAACTTTCTTTTCCACAATAAACATTAATAAGGATTTTGATTTACCTATTTTAGGGGAAAAAAAAAAAAGTCCAAAAGCAACACCAAAGATTTTCCATTGACTGATCAAACACTTCAAATGTTAAATTCCATGCACGATGCTAATCCTAAGAGGAACAGAAACAGATTATCTGGTTAAGGAAATATAATCAAATATACTGTGGACTTACCACATGTCCTTTTCTTTTTTTTTTTTTTTTTTCTATGTTTTGGGTCTTAAATTTGTCTGATACCATATGGATGAATGCCATTTGTTGTAACCTGATGTCTGTTCAAAGTTTATTGGAAAACTCTGTAGCCAACTCTGTGTAGTTGTCACTTGCATAAAGTTGAACACAAGAGCAAACTAAAGGACATATTCTGCACAAGTTGTAAGTAAAATTCAGATGGATAAATTTAAAATTGCAATCTGAACTAATTTGCTACTAATTTAAAAAAATGAATCTTAGAATCACAGAATCATAGAACGATTGAGGTTGGAAAAGACCTCTAAGATCATCTAGTCCAACCGTCAACCTAACACCACTACGCCCACTAAACCATGTTTGTAAGTGCTTCATCTACACGTTTCTTGAACACCTCCAGGGAAGGAGACTCCAGCACCTCCCTGGGCAGCCTGTTCCAATGCTTGACCACTCTCTCAGAGAAGAAGTCTTTCCTAACATCCAACCTGAACCTCCCCTGGCACAGCTTGGGGCCGTTACCTCTCATCCTACCACAGTTACCTGGGAGAAGAGGCCGACACCCACCTCACTACAGCCTCCTTTCAGGTCTCCCCTGAGCCTCCTCTTATTTATTTCTTGCACATAAAAATTCAGCTAAGCATTCTAACTTCTGCTCCTCTGAATACCTGCTGCAATTTGAACATCTGTGTCTAGCTTCTAGACTTAGAAACTAACACGTCTATACTGAAGGTACTGTCACTTTCACATTTTAGTTAGGTCAATAAATGTGAATTTCCTGATTGTCTCCATCTATAAGGGATGCAAGGTAGAGCAGTCTCAAAGCATGTGAACTACAGATTTTTTTGGTTGAAACTAAATTGGAAGTTACACCCACCAGTGAGCTTTCATCTCTGACCGTCGTAAAATGTAGATACAGCTGCTGTTAATGGTTAGAAAATCCACGTAGTCCTAGGCATTAAATGCCTTTTTTGCAAGCAGTGGGACACATTCACCACCCCTCCTAAAAGGGATGATTTGAGAGAAAACATGGTTCCATGAATCAGTTTTTAAAGTGCACTCCTTGGAAGAAGCTCACAGACATTATTTACGAGCTTTTTAACAATTTCTAGAGAAAAAAAAATAAAAAATAAAAAATAAAAAATCTTGGCAGCTGCTCCCAGAACTATTTCTGGTCTGTAAGCTAGGCTTACAGAGCCATATTCCTTCTTATGCTCTGAATTGCTTTCTACACTGTTACAGTCTCAGCAGGAGAGACTGTTAAGACCCACCACAGAGCCTGCAAGTAGTTATAGCACAGCCAATATGCTCCTTGAAGGTGTTCTTGTGCTTCGTTTTGCCCAGAACAGCACTAGTTTGTGTGCTCCCAGGGTTCTTCACACAGCTAGTCAAAGCAGAGAAGCTGGCCAAGGCATAGCAGAGGATGATGAGGACATCTGCTCTGAAGGTGCACTCTTGTCCTACACTAAGCCCTTAACAAGGAAGATAATGACCTGCTTTGGGAATCACGTATCTATAAGTTGGGCACTACAGCATCCAAAATTAGAGAAATACATGTTTAAGTATATACACACATTAAGAATGTCTCCTACAAGCTAGTATTTCATGAAACAGTTATACCTCAAGGATTCAGAAATATACAGGCAGTATATTCTTAAAAAGAAATTCGTTCTCATGATGTTTCTTTCTATACTTACAGGGCATCACTGACTCCTGTCTGGTGGTGGCAGTGCTTAATTAGCTGCTTCTGCCTCTTGTGTAAGAATTCCTTTTCTTATACACACACATACTGCAAATCTCCAGCAGTAAATTTTACAGATAATTTCAATTGTGTATTCTTTCAGTATAGAGTGGGTTAATCAACCTTCACTTCCCCATGGTTTAGCAGGGGAAAATAAACAAAACACAGAACAGTAATAATCAAAATTGCATTCCTGAAATAAACAAGTGCAATACACCCAACTATGCAAGAAGTAAATAAAATGAAAACAGCTCACCATATGGGACTCTGTCAAGCTCTGTGCCTGTGGGTGTAGGCTAATGATCACAATGCACCTTTTTATAGCTGACTGTTTTTTTATTTTTTAAACATGTAAAGTCAAAATAACAACAACAGTAATAACAAAAACAACAATAAAAGGAATATCTCAATATTCCTCATACTTTGTGTTTCCTATGCAACAGATAAATATGAACCCAAATTACTATGAATAAAAATGCATACACCCTCCTCTTGTCCACCCACAATTATAGCCCAAATAACAAGATGAGTTTGTAAGTTTTTTTTCTTCCAGTATTTGTGATTTTTATTGCAGAACACCATCTAGTCTGAATAACAAGAGCCAGAGAAGATCCCTGATAATTTCACACATTCCGTTTAAGCTGCAACGCACGTTTTAGGCAGATTACCTCTTGGTAAGAGAGGTTTAAAGAATGGAGAATCCTGTGTTTTTCTAGGTAAGTTGGTACAGTTTTTTTTACTATTGTTACCAAATTGAATATAATTTCTACTCTGAATTTGTCTAAATTCAATTTCCCGGCATTGGATTTCATTATCCTTATTTTACTAAATTAAAGAAGTCATTATAGGAAGTCTTCTCTCCACAGAGGTACTCCTGAAGGCCATGATCATGTCACGTGTTAGACTAATTAACTACCCTGAGTCTCTTAATTCTTTCTAGACCTCAGTCAAGTTTGGAGCTCTTTCCTGAACTTTTCTAATCTTTCAGCATCTTTTTCTGAAGAATCAGGTACGACCACCAGTCTGTGTCTCCTTTGTGTACAGTACACAAAAGATGGGAGCCAGCACGTTAGGGTCTGGGTTGCACGCAGCTGCTGTGCTGGGCCTTCCTCTAGGCCCTTGTGACAGAGGTCAGAGCCAGACTGGGGAGCCAGCATGAGGCCAGCTAGATTTCTGTATTCACCTGGGGGCTGCTGATCAGGAAGTTTGGGATAAAGGTTACTTTCTCCTTGTAAATGGAACAAGAGCTTTATCTGCAGTTCTCAGGGTGAAAATGATAGTGAAATGCATGATGTCATTTTTACCCTCACTTCTTGGAATACAGCTACTCTTTAAGAGCATGGAAGAGGGTGCCTTGACTGCTAGTTTCAGGATTCAACAGCTACCTTGAGTATAAGAACAATGCATTTGAAAAATACATGTGACAGATTTTCTGTAGATTAATGAATATAATCATGAGGAACAAATTAAATGAAGGAGACTTCCAGAGAGAGTAAATTCACTTAACAATCTGGAGAAAGGGTAATTTATATCTAAATATAGCTCTGCTGAGGATGAGCATCCATGAACCCACAGCTTTTTCATATTCTAGGAGAGAGTTTCTTCCCTTTCAGATTTCTTTAAGATTTTGCCTTTCCTTCACAGAATGACAATCTGATAAAAAATATTACATGTGGAATTTTTAAAACTGAAATAGGATGACTTCTTTCCTCCCTCACTATAGTCACCTGATTCATTACTGTCTGAGAAATAAGCATGCTCACATGGAAGAGATTTCTGTGGGTGAAGGTACAGTTTCTTTATTCAATACAATAAAAGATAAATTTGGCCCTGGCCTCAGCTAATTATGACCATATACAGTAAGGAAGCAGCTGAATGCTCAGTCAGGGCAAACAGATTATTACATTTTATTATTTCATATTCTGAGTGTGTAACAGGAGGGACAACAGGCTCATCCTTTCTGGTAGGGAAATGCTATTTCTTGTTGGCTCTGGACAAATCAGAGGGCAGGCAGAAAGATCTCTGTTGCAAAACCTTTCTATATAAAATAAATAAATAAATGAACAAATAAATTTTAAAATTTCTTCTCAGCTAGAAAAGTCTTAAGATCATTTGAAAATTTCCCAGGTTAGAGATAGTCTTGTGTCCTAAGCCTTATTAGAAATGCAAGTCTTCATTTCCTCTGACCTTAATGACAGCAGTGTGGTTAAATCCAGCATAATCATTTTATAAGACAGAGCTACATCTCTCGAGCATCCTTGCATAGTAATCAACTGAAGTAAATTTTCAGTAATATCAGGACAGAAGAGCTACAGAACATACAAAAGCCATAGGCTGTACACTCATTTGTCACTTTTTTGTAGCCAATTAGCTTAGCTGTTTTTATTGAAGCTGTCTGAAACAGTGAACAGTCATGAGTTTTTGAAAACAGCTTTCTCTTATAGCTGTTACTCTAAGCACTGTTTGACTAATTATGTATCAATATAACATGATAACAATGAACTTAATTTGGCAACAGTTACCAGGAAAGCGTTCCTTATTTGTTCAGCTGTGAAAATAAATTGAGATATTTGCTTGATAATTGTTACAAATATACAGTTGTGTTAATGGCATGTGTTGAGGATGAGCTACAACAATGAAGTCTGTTTGGGAGTATTTCCTGCAACATATATAGTTTCAGATTTCAGACAATATTTTCTTTGAACAAAAAGCATTACTCCTATGACACTATTCTCAATCTTGTGCATAATTTTTTTGTAATAGTTCCTTTAGAAAGCTGATAGGTTTAATCAAAGTCTGCATAATTTTGGTTTATCATTTAGGAAAGTCAACAAGACTCCACCAAAGAAAAACATGTCTTACAAACAGTACACCTCAGCTCATTACTGACAGATGTGGACTGGTTCTGCTAAGAATATTAGTGGTAGCTAGAAAGTTAGTTGCATCCATAAAAGAATATTAAAGGTCTTCAGATTCACATTTATTAAAACTCCATGTGCTTTTATAGCAAAAGTAACAGTACTATTACTAAAGTAATTTATTTATGAATTAACAGTTTTCATTCTTACTAACGTGACAGACAGTAGCTACCGAAAAAATTTTGAGCTTTGGTGTGATGAGGCAACCAGAAATATGAGTGTGCTACTGATAATTTTCCTTGTATGGTCGAAATGAAGTTTTGATAACTCAAACTAAATTTGATTATGGGAAATTTGGAGATTTGCAAAATTCTTTAAAAGACACCAATATTCTTGAATACAAAATATGCAGGGATATATGCAGAAAGCAGAATTCTTGCTAGCAGATGGACAGAGTCACCTGTTTGACTGGCAAGTACATTGGTTAAAAATAAATGCTATTTGCCTCATGACTCCACCCTGTTACCCTTCAGCTGGGGCAGGGATGGATGGATCTTGCACAGGACCAGCCACAGACCTCTGCTCTCCTACCAAACGGTAGCCAGGCACTTGAGCTGGTGCCACTGCAGTGCTCTTGTTTTGTCATTGTCTACGATTTTTACAGAACAGAAGACTTCCTTTTTGGGTATTGCTATGAAAATTAATCCTTAGAATTGCTTTTGCTAAATTCAGCCAACTTTAGCTGGTTAGAGGAAAACAGGTAGTACCTTCTTCCATTAAATACAAAATCTGCACCCTTCTTGTTCCACAGCTACTGTTGCTTTCATTATCAAAACTTCCATTACTGTACAATATTCATACAGTCTAAACTTTGACCAGTACATGTGAATACAGAAGATTATTTTATCATTTGCTTTTTCTTTAATTACATTACAATGCTCTTTCCACTAAAGTACAGATGGACATTTACTGAATTTAGCTCCAGTATCTTGAATAATCATGTTTCCAAAGCATTTTGGTGGCTGAATGAAACAAATATTATACATGCGATGAGACACTATTTTTTTCCTCACATTTTTTTACTTTATTTATTTATTTATTTATTTCTATCAAATGCAATTTGAAGTGCTATCTGCCTATGAGGTTTTACTACAGGCTAGATTGTTGAGGTACTGTGGAAAGCAATACTGAAGTGAGTTAAGAGGCAAGGTACAAAACTATCCATCTCCTGACAGCAGGAGGGTGTCAGAAGGTTTTCTTGTTCATACAGTCTTTAAAATACAGCAGCACTTTACAGATCTCCAACTTATAACTAGAATGTACTTCTTCTAAATGATAATACATTTGATTGTAGTAAGAACCACAATGTAGAAGACCTTTTTTTCTTATTTATCCAGAAGACAAAAAGAAAAAAAATGGAGAACTGATATTCACAAAGCTCAGGACATATGCTCTTTCATACTCCATCCTGGGGCATAACTTAGGCTAATGTAAATGCTAGTATCAAAACTGTCA
This sequence comes from Alectura lathami, assembly GCA_013399715.1. NCBI lineage: Eukaryota > Metazoa > Chordata > Aves > Galliformes > Megapodiidae > Alectura > Alectura lathami. The sequence continues at coordinate 38,130 of VXAV01008533.1, forward strand.
CATTTGTAAGTCATTGTGCAATCAGGGAGAAAATAACTACCTAATCAACAGAAACTTATATCTAAGATCATGCCCATTGTGAATTCCAGTGAGTTCACAAGAAATCACAAAATATCTCTGCTCCTTTGAGTGTAAAATTAGCATAATACCTTTTGATATGTTTCTGAGAAATATATTTGAGACACACTTACAGATATCTGGAAAGAAGTTGCTTTAAAACCACAAATCCAAACAAGCTACCTCCAGCCTGAAAACCTGTTTAGATGATGTGCATGCCTGTAACTGGCTCATCAGACAGACTCTGCTCATTATCCCTTCCACACTAGACTTGTTCTGCTCTCCATCTTATCTGTGACTTTTTTGTTCTTTTTTTTTTTTTTTTTTGTTTGCTTGTTTTTCCTTGTTTCCCATTGCTATTTTTCTTTTCAGGAGGCAGACATGACTCCTGCATTGTTGCTACTTAAAGATACAATTGATTATTTTAAAATTTTGTCTTTCAAAAGGTTCTAAATATTTATTAAGAAGAAGAGGAATAAAAGTGAAATTTCTGTGTTATTTTTATGCTTTACACAAGATACTGAAGGTGTTGCCATTCTGATTGTGTCATTTAAAATACAAACTCAAAATATTGTGCAGTCTGGAAATTATTTCCTAACAGAATTCTAGAACTTTTATTTTTGAATATTTAGCATGTCAAAAGCTCCTAACCAGAACAGGATTAACCACAAGTCCCTGGTAGCTCAAAGGAGGAATGCATCAGTCAAATGAGATTTGAGCCACTAATCATGTAAAAAGATGTTCACCATGGGATATGTACTGATATTCAAAAGATACACAGGGCTCAAGGCTTCCAATACAACATCAATAATGACCTGAGCTGCTTATCAGGAGCTGACAGGTGCCTGACTGAAACGAGGCGGCCAGGCCCGGGCTTACAAATTCCCTCCTGACTCACACTTCATTTTTCTGAACGCATGGCTTCCTCACTGAGAGACCTGTGCTCTGATGGCCAGAGAGGGTGGTGCATGGGTCCTGGAGGGTGCACTGCTGTACCTGGGTCACCTCCCGGCATCTGGATTCCAGAGAACAGAGACTGCGACAATTTAAGTATACACCTCGTCACCTGTAGTGCTGGCAAAAGGTGATCACAGAACTGGTATATGACAACTTCGTATGCAGTCTGCATATAATGTATGCAATACATGTGCATACATGTGTGCTTGTAAGTGTGCACCTGTGTGGAGAACTGCATGGAAACTTATTGCACGCTCCAGCACAATTTGTGCAACATTTTCTGTTCAGCTGTACCTGGCCGTGAAACTGACACCGTCTGAGTGCAGGCATTCTCTGAGCATGAATTAGGTTACCCTCTGCATGAAAAGAAATTTATTGATCTAGTCCCTGATAGATTTCCTTTTCACTCAGGTTTTACCTACTGTTAGCAAATGATAGACCTGCAAAGGGAAAACTCAATAACTGTTGTTTCTATTGGGCACAGCATATCTGGAAGACCTAGAACATAATGTTTTAAAAGCATCTGAACCTGTAAGATGGCTCCTAGTTTGCACCAGGAGATAATTATGTAAATAAATAAAACCAAGAAAAAACTGCTGTTTGCTTCTTTGTGGGCATTAGGAGAGCTAGATTTAAAGCCTTATTTGATAAGAGCCAAACCATGGAGATGAACTTAAATATCTTGTCTCAAGTCTTTCCTGTAACACATTTATTTCCCTTATTTCACATGCAAAGAACCTGCTTCAGTCTCTGGATAAAACTCAAAAAAATCCCTGAAATCTCAGAAATATTTCCATCTGCAGTTGTTTGAGATGTATACTTCTGATAGGATGCGTTCTAAAGAAGAAAAATTACTTGAACAATGCCCTGACAATTTATTAACAAACCTGTTTATGAAGTTTTTATACACCAGGAAAATTCCAGTTTTTCTGTTTGCTTTTAAAATGAAGCTAATTGACTTTCAAAAGCTTTTCTGTCATCCTAGTGAGGTGTATTGGCAAGCATTTGGGACAAGGGTCTCAATTTTTCTGTCCTTTTTCCTTCTGTCACGCATGCCCAGGTGTCAACATTATCAGCTTAGTAGTTTTCCCCTGATCTTTCTTGATTTTTATTCTGACAAAACCAGGTCAGAGAGCTGGTTGCAAACCCTAACCTCCGCCTAATATTTGTGACAGTTTAGCCCGGTTTTGCAATGGGACTTGACAACTTGTGTGCACTTCTGCAGGAAGGGCTCTGGCATGGTGATGGTCAAGTCTTTCACTCTGCCTGCTGCATTACCTGTGAGTAACCATCTGGCCTCCCTCTGTGCAGCTTTCTTTCCTTTCATGCCAATAAACCAAACAATAGCATTTATTTTGTGTATGTTTTGTTACTGCTTTATTACATTATTGCTGTCTTAGTAATATCAAATGAGTGATATAGGCATCTTTCTTTCCACAAATGCCAAAATACTAGCTACTTGCTGCCACAGGAGAGTATAGTGTTCAGATTCCCAGGACTCATTACTCTCACCCCAAACAGGAGAAGCTCTGCTTTGCTTAATGCACTTTTAAATAATAATAATAATAATAATAAACTACACACTAATGATTAATGGCTCCAAGTGTACATGAAGTCCAGAAGCATATGGAGAGATAGGCAGAGTTTTTTGACTTCAAATACTCAAATGCACTTAACTTAATATTTACAATGAATTACTTTCTTCCACAATAGCAGGAAGTTTATTTTACCATGCTCAGATTTCAAAAAATAACATCTTCAAGTAAAACTTCCCTATCATCAGTAAAACAAGTAAGTCTTTGTATGTTCCAGTACTGACACGGAATGTAGATTCTGAAGAGCGTCTTAAAAATATGGAGAGGAATAAATGATTATATGACTTTAATATTTTAATATTTTAATATGATTTAATACTGGATACAGCAAAATGTATAAGGTAGCATTTCCCAGAATTTATTCAGCAAAGTCTGAATGGCCAGGGGAGATGCTTGCTAAGAAAATTATACAATAGCCTTTGGCAAATGATGAGGATAAATTATGTGAGTTAACAGAAAACTGGAAACAGACTATGTTTTATGGTTATAGAACAGGGGCTGATGTTAAAGAACGACACAAAGAGAAGGAAGGAATTCAAAGTACCAGGAATAAAGAGCTCATGTTTAAAAGAACAGATTGATTAAGTAGGACCTTTATTCACAGTTCTGCCTTTGACTTGCAACATGAAGTTGAGTTAGACTTTTGACTTCTCTGGCTTGGCAAAATGATGTGTCCGTTAAAAAAAAAAAAAAAAAAAAAAGATGATTTCAGCTGATTTTTTTTTTCTACTCAAAACAAACAAACACTGAACCACCAAACATTTTAAGCAAATAAATATTGAAAACTTTTTTAAAAATCCAAATGCATTTCTTCATTTATATTTTCTATCAAGAATTAAATATTTTCAAGGATATAATTTTCTTTTGCACAATGTTGGTCAAAAACATGTTGTCTCATAAAAATCATGTTTTAGTAGAAAAACCTAGAGCAAATTTGGCCAGCCAGCACATTTATTACCTGCCTATTCATCAACACAACAAGAAACAAGTTGTGGGTGCCCAGGTGGTGTAGAGGGTGAATGGGAGGCAAGTGGGGCTGTGTGCTTACCAGCAAAGGCCCAGTCCCACACGAGCTGGACAAGGAGAGCAGGCCATGGGCTGGCAGCTAAGGCCACTAGAAGTTTGTGGGACCAGGCAAGACTTGGATGAGGCTGGACAGTCTAGTGAGCAGGTCTGGGTCTGCCAGGTATTCAGCCACGTACAGGGATGGCTGTGGAGTATCTGGGGCAAGAAGCCAGAGCAAGGTCTGGAACCCAAGTAATGGTGTTGAGCAAGGCAGGGGACAATGCCTCTCACAGCTCTTTCTCACACAGCTCTTACTGCCTTGCGTATCGTGACTGAGTGTGTCTGCTCAGCTGACATCTTTGTAGCACGTATAATGGCACACATCTGATAGGGATTACTTTGAATGCTCCACAGTATCTGTAGGAGTCATTGACACAGTTTGGAACAAAACTCTTACAAGGCACGAAAAATTTTGGAGTCTTCTTACAGGCAGCCATCTAGGAGATCTCCGGAGCCTGAGATGGAGTCCTTTGCCATAAAGACCTTAAAAACTGGCTAAGATATCATAGTTATAGGAAGGAGACACTGAAGGCTGGTTCATAGAGATAGGTTTGTTCAACACAGTTGAAGTTATGCTTCCTAAATTCTTGGTTTCGTTGCAAGTTGTTTCTCCTTCCAAGCTGAGTCCTTGTTATTTTCTTTTTTCTCTTCCCTTCTCTTCTCTTCCCTTCTCTTCTCTTCTCTTCTCTTCTCTCCTCTTCTCTTCTCTTCTCTCCTCTTCTCTTCTCTTCTCTCCTCTTCTCTTCTCTTCTCTCCTCTTCTCTTCTCTTCTCTCCTCTTCTCTTCTCTTCTCTCCTCTTCTCTTCTCTTCTCTCCTCTTCTCTTCTCTTCTCTCCTCTTCTCTTCTCTTCTCTCCTCTTCTCTTCTCTTCTCTCCTCTTCTCTTCTCTTCTCTCCTCTTCTCTTCTCTTCTCTCCTCTTCTCTTCTCTTCTCTCCTCTTCTCTTCTCTTCTCTCCTCTTCTCTTCTCTTCTCTCCTCTTCTCTTCTCTTCTCTCCTCTTCTCTTCTCTTCTCTCCTCTTCTCTTCTCTTCTCTCCTCTTCTCTTCTCTTCTCTCCTCTTCTCTTCTCTTCTCTCCTCTTCTCTTCTCTTCTCTCCTCTTCTCTTCTCTTCTCTCCTCTTCTCTTCTCTTCTCTCCTCTTCTCTTCTCTTCTCTCCTCTTCTCTTCTCTTCTCTCCTCTTCTCTTCTCTTCTCTCCTCTTCTCTTCTCTTCTCTCCTCTTCTCTTCTCTTCTCTCCTCTTCTCTTCTCTTCTCTCCTCTTCTCTTCTCTTCTCTCCTCTTCTCTTCTCTTCTCTCCTCTTCTCTTCTCTTCTCTCCTCTTCTCTTCTCTTCTCTCCTCTTCTCTTCTCTTCTCTCCTCTTCTCTTCTCTTCTCTCCTCTTCTCTTCTCTTCTCTCCTCTTCTCTTCTCTTCTCTCCTCTTCTCTTCTCTTCTCTCCTCTTCTCTTCTCTTCTCTCCTCTTCTCTTCTCTTCTCTCCTCTTCTCTTCTCTTCTCTCCTCTTCTCTTCTCTTCTCTCCTCTTCTCTTCTCTTCTCTCCTCTTCTCTTCTCTTCTCTCCTCTTCTCTTCTCTTCTCTCCTCTTCTCTTCTCTTCTCTCCTCTTCTCTTCTCTTCTCTCCTCTTCTCTTCTCTTCTCTCCTCTTCTCTTCTCTTCTCTCCTCTTCTCTTCTCTTCTCTCCTCTTCTCTTCTCTTCCCTTCTCTTCTTTTTTCCTCTTCCATATGCACCTCTGGGAAGCTGGAAAGAAAATAAAATAGCCATGATTTTATTTCATTTAATGGATGCAGGACTGTTTTATGGTACTGGTTGTTCATCATATTCTTCCTGAGGACAGCTGTAGCTCTCAACAGCTGGTCCACAGGTTTGGCTTTGGTTGAGAAAAAACTGCAATTGCTTTAATATGTTCCTGGCATCACTTAGTCTGAGGTTGGATCCTAAGAGAAGACAGATAAAGGGTGTACCCAGTTCTCACTCCCCTCTTACACCCTTGGTACATAAACAAAACATTGACAGTAGTTTGTAACACCTCTGAAGTCACTTCCCTTGCTGCCTTATTGTTCTAGTTACTGCTTCTACTGGATCCAATCTAGCTGAACCCTTACTCCATGACTGCAGCTACACAGTTACACCTTTCTCCTGTAGAGAAAATCCTAGATGACAGGGAACTTAATTCCTGCCAAACTCAGGCTCTTCTTTTTTTTTTTTTTTTTTTTTCATGATAACTGGCTATCTGCCTATCTGTCCAGTTTGATATATAGTAAACTGTTTAAATTGAAGGCAAGAACTACTGATAACAATTTTGAACTTTTATTTCTGTTCTGAGTGCGCAGCTTAATCCCAAAATTCAGTCCATAAAAACCAATGCTTCTTTCATTTCACTAAGACTGTATAAAGCAGCCTAACTGGAAAAAAAAAAAAAAAAAAAAAAAAAAAAAAAAAGCCAGGAGAAATGATCTGCTCTGTTTTTCTGTACAGTTAAACTGATGCTTACTACTGTCCTGATTTGCTACCTATTTCCCANCTACTTTATGATACATTCTTTGTCCTGTATTGGACATTGACTCATTTTAATATGGTTAACAAAGGCAATATTGTTTCTACTGTATCATGAGACACAGGTCAGAAACTAAATACAAGAATATTTTCCAAATAAAGCAGGAGAAATTTATCCTTTTATAATGTGGTGTATAGTGTTGAATATCATCTGGACATATGACTTAAAATGACTTTGTAACTTAAAAATATTTATATACTAAGTAAAGAACAACATAACATGGAAAGGAAATCTACTATTTATATGTGTATACAAATCACAGATGAGAAAGTAAATACATGTAAAAAGCTTTTACATTTAAAGCCAGACTTTTTCCTCAAATAATATATAAACATAATTATCTTCTGGAGAAAGAAAACCTTGTCTAAATTCAGAAGCTAAATTTCAATGTTTTGGTGATATGTCTAGATGCAAAGTTCTGTGTGAATATTATTCCAAAGCACGAGAAAGGCAATACTGGAAAAGATAGTATTATTGCTTCTAACAGAAAATTATTTGTTTTTAGAGTTAATAAATCCCTGTCTTTAGTATAAAAGGATACCTACACTTATATAAAGATAAGATCCTTAAAGTGCCTTTGTGGCTTCTATTCTGGCTCATTTCCTACTTCTGAAATCTTTCATGTTTATTGTCTCCCTACTACAAAACTTCCTTTTCCCATAAGTAAAATGAAGTCAAACACCTGTTACTTATAATGGTTTCTCACATTTGCTAAGCTTTTCCTTATTTTCTCTCCTAAGGATATTTTACATGATTTTTTAGGTAGCCTTATGCCATTTAGCACCTATCGGCTGACCAAATGAAGACTGAACAACGAGGCAGAAGCAGCTGTACAGCAGAACAAACTGAGCGCAGCCTGCTCAGGGAGTTCTGCACTGAGGCTGTTGATATAAAGAGGCTGCCCTTCATAGACTCATCCTTTTGTAGCTGTTTCCTTTATGTTTTTAATGGCATTTACACCTTGATCTCCAGTAGACTTACAGTTCTCCAGCCAGACTTTCACAGCCCCATGGAACAGCACTAACCCGCTGCTCTGAAATCTGTTGATTTGGGTGTGTGAGCAATGTAACCTGCACTGACAGAAACTCTGTGGATGTCAGAGGTTTTCCAGTCATTTTTCACTCAAGTGAGTACTCAATAGTCTTGATGTGCCAAAAGATAACAGACTACCACGCTAAGTGATAATGGTTGTGTTTATGCTCAGGGCCATAATACCGTGGTGGCACAGCTAACAGCTGGAAGGTAGGCAACTCTGGAAAAAAAAATGTTTATCCAAGATGTAAAATTTAATCACTCCTGCTACTACAAGATCCAGGATTTGCTTTCCTGAGGGCTTCATCTAATCTAGGTTTGAAGGGGGACTGGGGAAACAGTGATCCTGTCCCTGATAAGGTGTGGGATGGCATAGCTAGGTTAGTGCAGCAGAGTGTTAGCTGAGCCTGGGATGTGCTGGCAATGGTGCAGCACACCTGAAATGTGAGAGAACAGGAGAAAGCAACAGGGAAACTCAAGACAAATACTTCAAAGGAATTAAGGAGTTATCCTCCAAGAAGGTGACAAGGCCGGCTGCCCAGCTGAAGTGCCTCTACACCAATGCACACACCTTGGGAAACAAACAGGAGTTAGAAGCCACCATGCTGCTAGAACACCATGACATTGTTGCCATCACTAAAACCTGGTGGGATGATTCCCACAACTGGAGAGTGAATATGGATGGCTACAAGCTGTTCAGAAGGGTCAGGCGTGGAAGGAGGCATTGTCATCTACATCAGGAACGGAATAGAGTGTGAAGAGCTGTTCCTGAAGAATGGCCATGAGCAAGTCAGAAGCTTATGGGTGAGCACTAGAGACCAAGGCAACAAAGCAAGCCTTTGTGGCTGGTGTGTACTACAGGCTGCCTGACCAAGCGGAGCTGGTTGAGGAAGCCTTCTTCCTCCAGCTGCAGGAGGCACTGCGATCACAGGCTCTCAGTCTGCTGAGAGACTTCAACCACCCTGATACATTATGGAAAGTAGCGTGTTGAGATATAGGCAATCCTGGAGGCTCCTGGAATGTATCGAGGATAAGTTCTTGATCCAAGTAATAGATGGCCCCAACAGGAGCAATCCAACACTGAACCTGTTGCTCACCTGTGCAAGAAAACTTATTGGTGGCATAAGAACTGGAGGTTGTCTGGGCTCTAGTGATCATGCGATTGTGAAGTTCACACTCCTGAGTGATACGGGACAGACAAAGAGCAAATTTAGGACGCAAAATTTTAGGAAAGCTAGCTTCCAGATCTTCAGGGAGCTAGTCAACAAAACCCCCTGGGAAACTGCTTTCAAGGATAAAGGACTGGAGCAGGGCTGGTAGATCTTCCTGGAAGCTATGCTAAGGCACATGGAAGACAGGAAGGTGATGCAAGACAACCAGTATGACTTCATCAAGGTCAGGTCCTTCCTGACCAACCTAGTGGCCTTCTATGATGGCATAACTGCATCAGTGGACAAGGGAAGAGCCACTGACGTCATCTGTCTGGATTTCAGGAAGGCCTTTGACATGGTCCCTCATAGCATCCTTCTCTCTAAACTGGAAAGATGTGGATTTGATGGGTGAGCGCTTCGATGGATGAGGAACTGGTTGCTAGATCACATCCGGAGGGTGGTGGTCAATGGCTTCATGTCCGGATAGACATCAGTGATGAGTGGTGTTCCTCAGGGGTCCATTCTGGGACTGATACTCTTCAATATCTTCTTCAATGACATCAACAGTGAGATTGAGTGCACCCTTAGCAAGTTTGTGAATGACACCAAGATGTGTGGTATAGATGATACACGTGAGGGACGGGATGCCATCCAGAGAGACCTAGACAGGCTGGAGCAGTGGGCCCAGGCTAACCTCATGAGCTTCAACAAAGCGAAATGTAAGGTCTTGCACCTGGGTCACAGCAGCCTTCACTATCAGTTCAAGCTGGGGGATGCAACGATTGAGCAGAGCCCTGCCGAAAGGGACTTGGTGGTACTGGTGGATGGCAAGCTGGACATGAGCCAGCAGCGTGCCCTCACAGCCCAGAAAGCCAACAGCATCCTGGGAGGCATCAAAAGAATCATGGCCTGCAGGGCGAGGGAGGTGATCCTGCACCTCCACTCTGCTCTCATGAGACCCCACCTGGAGTGCCGCATCCAGATGGGGAGTCCTCAGTGCAGGAGGGACATGGACCTGCTGGAACATGTCCAGAGGAGGCACACAAGAATGGCCCAAGGGATGGAACACGTCCCCTGTGAGGACAGACTGAGAGAGTTGTGGCTGTTCACCCTGGAGAAGAGAAGGCTTCAGGCAGACCTGATAGTGGCCTTTTAATATCTGAAGGGGGGCTACAAGAAAGAAGGGACAGACTCTTTAGCAGGGCCTGTTGTGATAGGACATGGGGAAATGGTTTCAAATGGAGAGAGGGGAGATTTAGCCTGAATATAAGGAAAAAGGTTTTTTACAATAAGGATGGTGAAGCACTGGCACAGGTTGCCCAGGGAGGTGGTGGATGCCCCATCCCTGGAGACCTTCAAGGTGAGGCTGGACAGGGCTCTGAGCAGCCTGATCCAGCTGTAGGTGTCCCTGTTCACTGCAGGGGAGTTGGACTAGGTGACCTTTAGAGGTTCTTTCCAACTCAAATGATTCTATGATTCTATTCTATGATAATGCATCTGAAAGAGTCAATGTCTTCCTTTCTATAAAATGTTTTGAATCCTGCATGGAAGAGAGTTAACCAGAGCAGTTAACATAACATCAACCTGTTTTGTCATTTTATGTTACCATCTCATACCTAGCAGTCAGTCTCTACCAACAAGTACATTTGTAGTAGTTCACTTCCTACTTTTTAACAGACCATGATCTCTGAAAAAACATGCGTGCTTATCAGCATAAATGTGTACATTTTAGGCTTTGGCTTCACACAACAACAAAATCAAATATTTACAAAATATACACAATAAAATCTTCCATTTATTAGTGTGATTCATGTTTAACATCAGTGTGTAATAGATTCATGCCAGTGTCAGCATAGCCATTTGCTTCCACTTTTCAAATGTTCAGAATTAAAAAAAAAAAAAAAGTGATGGTGAGAAGAAATTCTGTACTCTTGTAGGTGCTTGACCTTGCCAAAAAATTGTCTCTACAAAAGTTGTGTGCATTACTTTGGCTTCAAGAAGAGGTCATCATGAGCAAAAATAAAATGTATAGGGGAAGTTAAGATCACTCACAATCATAATGTCAGGAGAAAACTACAAAAGAAGAAGTAAGAGAAAAGCTTGATTTCATTTGGTTTTATAATGTAAGATATGCGACACCCTCCACCTGAATCTCATTCTATTTTAGTGCAAAGAACTTTTCATATGTGTGAGTTTCTCCCGCCTGGTTAAAATATTATGTCATCTGCTGAAATGGTTCAGAATATACTTTTTTACGGGCATGACTTTTTCATATGGATATGAATATGGTAATAGAAAATGTATGAAAAATCCACTACTGACTTTGAAAGAGATAATTAGTCTCATATTTATAGCTGCTTTAAAAACTCTTGATTTGTGAACTTTTTGATTGCATAATTCCAATAAAATTAATTATACTGCAAATTCAGAAGAGTGGAGCTTCTGCACTTATAGCTTGTTCATTTCACAGTTTTTATTCAGAGGCCTCAAAATAGATCACTAATATTAATTTATTACGTTCCAAGATCTCATGGAGGGAAAATAAATAAATAAATAAAAGGTTCCTGTCTTGTTCCAAGAGACCAGTCCTTCTGGCAGTCCCAGCAAGGAGCATTTGTCCACAGCATTTTTCAGGGACCCTGGGAAACAGCTTCAGCCATGAAGATCAAACTTCCCCTATAGATAATTTTCACCTGAATGTAAAGGTCTTAGAGAAGCAGCCGAATCCGTTTCCTACATTGCTGAACTGCAAAGATTTTGCTGCAGTGATGCACCTGATTACAGGAGGAGAATGCTGTGAAAATGTAAGACTTACAATGATGAAAGCCAACCATTATTGCCTTTATGTTTAATTTTTTCAAATCTCAGCAGGGCTGTACTTGTTGCTATCTAGTCTGCAGCACAACATACTCTATTGAAGTGGTATAGCACAGAAATACACGTTTTCCTGTATTGAGTGAACTGGAAAATTGTATATTTTTAATTAGCTGTAAAAGGACACGGAGACAGCTGGTGTTACAAAGCATATGAAAAGCCTTGCCTGGCTTTGGTTTTGTGCTTGGAGAATCACACTTAAGTTACTGCTTTTCTGCAGCAAGTGATGAATGTGAATTTGGAGAGGGAATGTGGCTTGGAGAGGGCATGGAGTTTTAAACACAGGCTCTTCTCATTTCACTTTGGCTCTGCTGGGCACCTGCTAATTTACTTCAGCTCCTTTGCCTGTTTCTGGATCATTACTGAGCCTGTGTTAGTCACAGGCTCCCTGAGATTTTTTACATTTCTTGAATCACAAGCAGCTGGTGTACTTTGGGAGCACACCATACAGCTCCAGCCCTTCTTGCCCTGCCTTGTGCAGGGCAGGCCAGCCCAGCACAGGAGCTTGTGGGGAGAGCAGGAGGCAGCCCCAGTGTGGGACGACTGCTTTCTGTAGGCTGCGTGCTGGGCATGGGCTGCAGACTGGGGTCGGCAGGAAATGAATGCTAATATCAAATTCATATTTTATGAACTTTGCCACTGTTTGATATATACAAGCAACTTTGCCCCAACTCAGCTCATGGGCATACAGACTACAACGGGTTTGAGCTATTTTATTTTATTTTATTTTATTTTATTTTATTTTATTTTATTTTATTTTATTTTATTTTATTTTATTTTCATATTTTTGGTTTTCCTTCCTCACTGTCATTCTCAAATTTTCATCTGTTCAGGCCTGGTAGCACTTATAAAGTTTCTCAGCCTTTAGTTCCCTTCAACATTCAGCATCCACAATCCTCAAGGCATGGAAATGGCAGATGTAGGAGTGCTAAATTGTCATTATTATTTATTGTTCTCAAAATTATATATCCTTCAGATCTGTGCATATCAATCTTTAGACTCTAGACCTAAGTTATGTTTTTATTAGGTTGAAATAGGTTCACATAGTTATATGAAGGCTTTCATATTTTGGTGTCATGCTTGAAAACAGAGTTAAGGGAAAACAGAGTATTCCATAGCATATACCTCACGGCACCCTGCTCTCCGGGAAAAGGGGAGGGGGGGCGAGGGGGAAAGAAAGCCGCAGTTTGCGGAGCTGCGTCGGGCTGGTGCGGGGCTGCGCAGCGTGGGCAGGCGTGCACAGGCGCGGTTGGGGAGGGTCCTGTCTCTGCGTAGTCGGGTCTGGCGCTGGGCAGTGCGGCTGGCACATGGGTGAGAATTTGCCTTTTTCTGTAAGTTAATTGTTCTACTCCAAATCTTTTACAAACAAAATTTACTATTGTAGTAAAGTTAGTTATATTAACTCTCGAGTTCTACCTTTTATTTTCCTGTCACTTTCCCTCCTTCCCCCCGCTGATACTGGCCACCGGCAGCCACCGGCAGCCTCGAGCTTGCTCTCCAGAGGGGGAGGGGAAAGCGAGCTACTGTTGCGAGATACCGAGGGTTTAAACCACAACGTTTGGTAAGTAATCTAATATTATTACAGAACACTGCAAAAGCGAGGAAATCCAAACTAGTATTGCAGACACATACTCATAGACCAGCTTTGAGTATAATTACCTTGGTACATCTTCCAAACTTCCTCTAAAACCTTTTCCTCCCACTTCCTGTCAAAGTCACTGTACTTTCAAAATATTTCTACAGTTTTTTCACTGTTTCTAGCAAAAATAATAGAAAGACTATAATTTATACAGCAAGAAGTAGCAAATACATACTCTTTGAAAACTTCCAGGTAGATCAGCAAAAAATATTATCTGCATCTTACAGGTGAAGTTTCTTAGGAGCTGTATAAATTGGCAAAATGCTGATTCATCTCTGTTGCAATCACCTTTTTCAGCTCATTTGATACTCTACTGCAAAACTTCCTCAGTGTGTTCTCTGTGTAAAAAGTGGACTCAATCAATTTCCATTAGTGAGAATGCTCTCTCAGGAAAAAAAAAAAAAAAAGCCATCTTAACTCACTGTTGCAGAAATACCATTTAATTTTTTCAAATCTGACAGAAATGAAATTCATGTTGGCTTAAGAAGAGTAAGTAACTCAGGTGCAGAATTTGTAAGGATAGATGAATGAGTATTTCTCTCTACTCGTAGTTACTCTTCCAAAAATTAACTTTCGGTTCCCAAAAACAGCTGAACTTTATTCTTTCAAGGTGTTTTCCAAAACAGAATAATGTAAACTGGTATACATGCTGACTCTTCCCATATAGTAGTACACATGCAATACCACAGGTGACTGTCCACGTAGAGCTCACAGCAGCACGTGCCCATTCCCTCACAGAACTGTGGTGGGTTGACCTTGGCTGACAGATGTGCACCCAGTTGCTCTCTTACTCCCCCTCCTCTGCAGGGCAGGAGGAAAATAAAATGAAAAGCTCGTGGGTTGAGATAAGGACAGAGAGATCGTTTACCAATTACCATGATGGGCAAAACAGATTCAACTTGGAGAAATTTAATTTAATTTATTGACAAATAAAATAACGCTGGATGGTGAGAAATAAAGACAAAATAAAACAAAATAAAAAACAAACCCAAAAACCTTCTCCCCACGCCTCACCATATCCGAGGCTCAAATTCACCCCTTTATTTCCAATTTCTCTGCCTTTTCACCTGCACCCTAAATAGCACAGAGGACTGAGGAACAGGGGTTGTGCTTTGTCACTCCATCCTCTTCATGTTTTTCCACTTCTCTACCATGGTCTGCTTTCGGGGCTGTGATATTTCAGGATAAAACTGCTCCAGCATGCGCTCTCCATGGGCTGCAGTACCTTCACATCCACCTGCTGCAGTGTGGGATCCTCCATGGGCTGTTCTGTGGATATCTGCTCTGGTATGGTCTCTGCCATGGGCTGCAGGGAAATACGTGCTCCACTACGGTGTCTCCCACGGGCAACAGGGGAATCTGCTCTGGCTCCTGGAGCACCTCCTCCCCCTCCTCTGGCAGCGTGTCCTGCAGTGTGTTGTGTCCTGCAGTGGGGCCACTGCAACGGCTGGAAATGGGCATATCTGACATGGGGCCAGCCCATTGCCAGCACCTCACCACGTAAACCCAACATGAGAGAGAGACTCCTGAGTCCGTAGTTTGACACATCTTACAACTGCACGGTCCTGTGGCATTTGTGCACCCTTGTTTTGTTTGCCACAGAGCTTGGTGGAGTGTTGGAAAACTCATGCTTTGATTCTCAAAAGCATTTGAAGTATGTTAAACAGATTTTAATTGGTAACAGGTGTCAAGTAATGGAGCTTGGTCCACAAATTTCCGGTTTTCAATAGATGTTTACACAATGTAATGGAATAACTTAATGCTTATTTTTACAATTTAGTAGCAATTAAAACATAAGCCTCAAGAAACAAACCTTGCCAAGCTAAGTAATCTGAAATATTTTTATGAGTTTAGATTACTTGGTCTTAAAAGTTAATAAATTTATGCTGAGCAATGTAACCTGCCTCTGATTTCTGCACAAAAGACACTCTCACAACTTCGACATTACTGTGTCACCATTTATGTCTGATTGATAGCCCTTCCGCAATTCAGAGTCTAAGATTAATGATCAAGATCCAATGGTCTTGGTCACCTGACTCCCAAGAAAGGACTGTGAGTTGAATTATGGAGGTTAAAAAAAAAAAAAAAAGAAAATATTTTTCTTGTCTTGCATTGGCTGAAAGGTCATTCCTGAGCACAAGTGGTTTAAATAATTTATCGAGAGCTACTGAGTCATAACAGAGTTACTGATCTGTCTTTTCTACAGCAATGTCCTATTTTCTCAACCCTGTATTTTTTATTCTGCAGTGGGATTAAATAGCTCTCATTCTGTAGTAACCAGAAATGCTTAAGTATACTGCAACTTCATAGAGATGCATCAGACCGGTATCTTTCATAATCCGACTAACAGAGAAGCACTTTGATGGCACTACCTGCTAAAAAGAAGCATCCTGCTTGGGAACAGCATGCATCTATCAGATTTGAGTGCATCATTTATTTTCTAAGTAGCCTGCGCATACTCACTCTGCAACAGTGGATGATTTGAGACTCCAATGCTGATCTACTTTTCGGACTTCTGCATTGGCACTGAGAGTCTTCATACCTCGTTAAACTTGTCTTCCTTATTTTGTATGCATCATTGTTTTGTGCAGTCTAGGGGGTTTGATATATCTGCCTCATTACATCTTTTAGTAACTCTGAAAAGTTGCCTAGAAGTTAAAATAATTCTCAGGGCTGTTAGAATTTCACAACTTTCATTATGTCTTCAAGACAAATTTCAAATATCAATACCTTTTCTCACATTGAACTTAAAATATTTATATGTCCTGAAGACATTCTGGACCATATACCTTGAGAGAAAATGAAATTCTGACCTCTTGAAAAGTGTATCTACCAAAATGTTTTTCCAATTTCTTATTATTTTGAAAGAAAAACCTTCTTTCACTGTAACTGCAAATGCTTCTGGCTGCTATGCAAAACAGCTAGACTGCCTTTTCTCTTCCCTCTGCTTCTTTTCCTTGTCTTTTGACCGTGAACAATGATTATGGACAGGATCTAAGGGACATGGTCTCCTCGTGAGGATAAGGTCATCTTGGCAGAAATTCTGTAGTTCAAAGAAAGAGTATTATAAAACTGTATTATAAGACTGCACACTCCATGTGTTCTGCTGGGCATCAGTGGGCAGAGGAGGAGGACAGAGTAGTATTTATGTTTTTGTTGTATTGTGTTAAGAAAGACATCTTCATTTCTGCATGCCTTACTGTTAGATCTGCTATTATTATTACATCCATTTCAAAATTTAGGAACAGTGATATTGAACTTGCAAAGGTGTCAAAAGGATTATTTAATTGAAATCTAAGCGTTACAAAAATCATATTATTATGTTAGCAAAGAATAAGCCTGGAACCTGAATTTCAGCCATGACTAGGGTAGTTTCATGTAGACAAGCCTGCACTTAAATTTATGTTTCTGTCTGCATGTGTTTTTCTCACATATAAACTTTCAAATTTTATATTCCGTGTTGCTTGAAATGGTCTACCACTTTGGAAAATCATGAACCACTGGCATCCTCATTCAACAGACTCTGAAACTGTTGTGAAATGTGAACCAAAGTGTATAATCTGGACTAGTTACACAGCAGAAAACTCCACAAATTGTGTCTTGTTTCTTCTCAGGTGTGCTTAGTAGTTGGCCTTAGGGATGACCATGGTCATCAGCCAATAACACAGTTTTGATTTTACTTGCACTATGAGAACCAGCTGGCTTTATGAAGGGATGTATGGTTTGCACTGATTTACATCACGGAAAATCAGATGAAATGCAGTGTGAGCAGACTGTGCCAAACCGACCTGATCCCTCTTTTTGGACAAGATAAATACTTCTCTTCACGAGGATAACAGCAGATTTGATCTCTCTAGAGCTCAGTAAAGCTTTTGGCATGGTGACACATGGGGAATTGTTCACTAAGCTGAAGAGGATGAGGATTAGTAAAATAATGTCAATACAGTAAGGCATGGGCCAAACGGGGGACAATGAGGTACCTTGTGCTGACAAACTGTGGGGCTGAATGGATGCTGCTGGTGCAGATCCTGAGGGAGAAGCAGGAGGGATCTGACAGTGGGACTGCTGGAGAGACTAAGTTCAGGGGCGCTGCCAGGGCTGACTGGAAAGTGTCTGGTGACCACATGAAAAAATGGAGTAACCATGATGGCACAGATACAGAAGGCACTAGATACAGGAATTTCTGCCATGAGCTGGGGGTTATCACCTGGAAACAGTTGAAGAAAAATAAATCCTTGTTGGTACAATTTGGCCACAGAGTAACTGTTAACCAGCAATGTGAGGGAGCAGTGAAAATGGCAAAGCACACTAGCTTACAGTTTGGGGCACTCTCACCTCTTCTGAACTTTCTAACTGGCCATATTACATACCTCATCTAAAACAGGTATGTAATTTCACCCATACTTAAGGAAGCTCGATTCAAAATGAAGAGGATACATGAAAGGCAGCTTGGTTAAGCAGAAGGCCAATGTTATAAAACAAAGCTGGGAGAGGATACGTTTAACTTTGCAAAAGGAAAAGTATAGAGGGGGCATTATAAAGATCTTAAAACATCTGAGGGTGGTGAGCTAGCTGAAGTCAAGGCCAGTATTGTCAGGAAAGACAAATGGGTATAAGATATTCAGAAATAAATTGAGGCTTAAAATTAGAAGTTCCTAACTATTACAGCAATGAGGTTTTGGTGTCCCAGAGGAGCAAACGTGAAACAGGAAAAATTAAAAGACGATGTTAATCATCTGAACTTCTGAATGAAACTAAGCAACCTGATCCAATGTGATGAATGACCTACAGATGAGGAAGTTGTGTTGCCCAAGAAGGTCCTTCAAGGATACCTGCAAGGAGTGCTTATCTGAGATAACTGAGCTGATTTCCTGCTGAGCTTGCTTGGGTCTTAGCAGCGAGCAGAAAACCACAAGACACCCTGAGGATGACTGCACAGGCTCTGTGGTCATCAGTGCCATGCACACAGGAATTAAAAGTGCAGGAGGCCAAGCATGTGGAATTACCATAAACAAAGGCCAGGCTGCAAATTCAGTGGGCCTCGGTGTGTAACAGGAAGGGCATGTTGAGCATCACCTTATCTGGTCCTTCCCCACCTTCTGTGCAGTGCTATTCTCTGCGATGACTGACGTGGTTATGGGGACTGGGTCTTGACCTCCCATATGGAGGTTAGGTCCTGTGATGGGCATCAAGAGGACAAATTAACTGAGCCACTGAGAGATGTGCATATTCTGGTGCCAGATTTGCTTCTTATTTCCATAGACACCTCAAGAAAAAAACAATCCAGTAGTGTTTTCTATTTTAAAACATATTTTTCTGATTAGTCTTGACTTCTGTGCCTTCTTAGGAATATACTGCGAAGACCCATATTGTGCCCAGGAGCTGTACTATGCAGGTTTGACCCTCTGGCCTCTGCTCAGTCAAAGACCTTGTTAAAGTCAATGGATTTTATTTTATTTTTTTATTTATTTTTTTTAACTGCGAAAGGTATTATTTAGCAGTGTCACTGCTAAATTTATTCCCCTACCTTAGGCTTTCCCAAACAATTCCTTGACTCTCTTGACACTTACTTCTTTATACAAGACATTATCCAATGAGTGTTTTCTAGGATCATCGATTTTAATGTGTTCATGCTTACTCTAAAGGCTCATTCTGCATGACTCAAGGTTAAATATATTTGTTACTGAATTGTACTAGGCAATCGGGCCCTCATTTACAAAATATTGATAGAAATTTAAAAGCAAGGCAAATTCAAATCCAAGCTGCTTTCAGCTTGCAATGGATCTTAAAATATCAGTTTTCTAAAACACATTCTGCACCACATACATAGGTGATTTTTGCCACAACCTCAGAAATTAATGAGGTTGTGGAAGATATAAAGCTGTGTACTTTTGACCCTGGTATAATCATGCCAAGATTTATCATTCGGCATTTTTCCCCCATAGGAACGGTCTATGTGTTAATACATTATCCACCTCAATCTCAGATCAGCTTAGCTATATTTTGTGTGCTCCCCACTAGGAAACCCTTAAACAAATGCAATATCTACGCAAGAGACAAAGGGGAAATGATGGTCACATTTTCTAAGAACATTTTCAGCCGCATAAAAAAGAAATGCACTATTTACAATACAATCTTAAAAACCATGGGAGCACCCTGGGAGCTTAGGGTATGGCCGAAAGGCAGGGCGATGGGTGCAGAGGACCCAAGGACAGCTGTGTTCTGAGGGGTCACCTGGGTCAGCTCCACCAGCGGGGCCCTCAGCTGCTGTGAGCCGTGCCTAATTACGGGGTACGGTGCGATTTCTGTTGCTGTTTTTAGATGCAAGGTGAAAGGAAAAGCACACAGATAGTAAAGTAAATGCATGCAGATCTTGAGAACAGAGGAATTTTTCATGCCAAAAATTATTGAGCTTTTGCATGTAAGGTTTTTTTTTTTTTTGTTTTGTTTTGTTTTGTTTTTTCCCTTTTATTCTCACTGTTATCACTAGGACATTATGAATTTCTCAGTGGATTCATTCAAAACCAGCAAATTTATTATGTATATGAAAGTGTAATACCTCGAGCTTGACGTGTGGAGAAGAAACCTGGCTGCCCTGGTGACTGTGTTGTGGTAGCATGGGGGGCTTCCAGAAAGGTGCTGATCCATGCTGTGAGGGGCAAGGCAGATCCCGAGTTTGTAACATCTCTTTCTGAAGGCAGAAGGCAGTCGAAATAATTTTAGCAATGAAATTAACAGAGATCAAACCCCTCCAAAGCATCTGTAACTGTTTCCTTGGTATTTTCTAGGGTGCCACTTTGTAGACTTACGTGTTACATGTAACCAAGGAATACAGTAGCAGACTGACAGATACTGCCTGCTCCTGTGCCTGAGCAACCTCACCGTGAGCTACACAGGCAGCAAAGACAAGCACCAAGTTCTGAACTTTCTCAGTGTTGAAAGACTTCAGGTTTAATTTATTCATTTCATATGACAGAGGAAACACAGAAGTGCAGGACAGCTCAATTTGCTGAAATAATTCAGCACACACATACAAAGGATCTTCTAAAACGGGAAAGATTCCCTACCTTCTTCTAGTCCCACATGTTCTAATAGTGTGTGAGCATCCGTTAATGCATTATTTGTCTTACTGCGAGCTTGTGGCATGCCTGGATTAGCCGGAAGAGGAGAGTATGTTAAGAAGCTCTTTTAAAAGATGTCTAGGAAAGGATCAATACCATATCAACGTATGCTGTGGAGTTGTATGATGATACCATATGCCCCATGAAGAGAAATATTGAATATGCACAGGAAAAATATGTGCTTTCCACAGGCAGAACCACAGTCTTCAAGCAGTAGCTGCTCATGTGTTTCAATTAAAACCAACAGATACCGAAAACAGAGAGAAGCTGCCGCAGCCTAATGGTAGCCTAATGGAAGGCTTCCCCCGCTAATCTCGTTTGCTCTGACCCATTTCTACTTCACCGGCCGCTCGCACGCCGCTGGCCACGGCCAGACCCCGCC
>VXAV01008534.1:0-17159 GCA_013399715.1 Alectura lathami
AACTTATAATAGCATAATGCAGCATCCACACTGTCAACAACACCAAAATTATCTAATTCTCGCCATCAGCTTACACCAGCTGCTGCTCTTACAAAGAATCAGGACAGATGCAAGCAGCAGTGCAGTGTTGCAACCATACAAACATCATTTAGCCAGGACAGAGACAACACTCTTTGACTTGGAGCATAGTCTCATGCATGACTCAAGACTCAGTATTCTTGTTCCCTTCTGTGAAACTCATCTATTCTCCACCAGTTGTCATCTGAAACTGATTCTAGTGTTTCTAGAACACAAACAACACATAGCTTTACTTGAGAGCTATCATACCACACAAATCCTGAGAAATATGAAGGAAGGCTTAAATTGAAAGAGACTACTGGAACTGGAAAATATCACTTAGTCAAAACACTCTTTTCCAGCAATTTAACAGAATCTGCTGTTGTTCAGACGGTGAAACACCAAGACACAAATTATCTCTGCTGAAAGAAGCTGATAAAGCCAGAGATGATCAGTTGCCTGGAGCATCTAGAAATAAATAGAAGTCCAGGCATCACGGAAAGTAAGACAAGTGGATGAACAGATATTTGGACTTGTCAAGAACAAGAAGCAACCAATGTTTCATGCTGGATTCCTAATTCTTCAGTCCTTTCCAATCAATTGTGACCCAAATGCACTTGTTTATCTTACTTAAGAACAAACCATACCTTTTATAGCATGAATCATCTTCGAGAAACTTTGGAAAAGCATTCTGGTTCATTTCAGCATTGCCATCCAGTCTGTACAGTCTAGTCTTGCAGCAGAAAGTTTTCAAAGCAGTTTGCAGTACACACACAAGACATCTTTGAAACAGTTCTCGTGAGAATATTCATCTCTTATCTATTCAACAAAGAATGCTTTAGGCAGAGTATATTCCTTTCCTGGAATGTATTATGATGACAAATATAAATAATACACATTGCATCTATGTCCAATTAATATAGAAAACATGATTCAAGGAAACACCAAATATTGCTAGTGTTCTCAAAAGAAATACAATTACTTTTGAAATTTGCCAGAATCTAGAAGTAAGGAATTTGCTCAGACAGCTGTCAGTTTTTCTTTCAGTTTTTCTAATGAAATACTGTATTTGAAATTGACAGCACATGGAGAACTGGTAACAGTGTGATCCCTGAAAAGTCACTCCCTACATTTCATTTGCAGCCTCTACTAACTTGGTAGAGCAATACCCATGCCTGGTCCTTTTTGATTTTGGTAATTATTGCATGGGGATACCTACTGGAAACATATAAAAGTTAGTAAACTGCAGACAAGACCTAATGTTTCTTCCAAATGTACACTTCTAACATGTACACTTTCACAGGGAGCCAGTGTTTTCATCTTCCAAAAACTGGCTCTTTGCCTTGCAAGGACTAAATTTTATTAACATCATCACAAGAAAGGCAAAAATGCAGCCTGATTTAAAGAACCTTCTCCATCATTATTCCCTGTGGATAATCCTCATGATGTGACAAACACTAAAATATTCAGTGTAGCTGTAGGACAAAATGGAAGGCACTTGAGAGTAGATGGAGATATTCAAAGACAAATACAAGTCAATAACGGTTCAGAACAGCACCTGCTAACCTATGATTTGTATAAAATAATTTGTACCTTTGGTTTTTTACTTGATACTTGCCTTATGGTTTGAACATAAGGAAAACTTTTTAATGAGAAGGGTGGTGAAGCACTGGCACGGGTTGCCCAGAGAGGTGGTGGATGCCCCATCCCTGGAGACCTTCAAGGTCAGGCTGGACAGGGCTCTGAGCAACCTGACCCAGCTGTAGGTGTCCCTGTTCTCTGCAGGGGAGTTGGACTAGATGGCCTTTAAAGGTCCCTTCCAACTCAAATGATTCTATGATTCTATAACATACAGCAAGAATGTAAAAAAAAAAAAGAAGAAGTAAGGCAAACATCAAAACAATAAGGATAAAATCAGTGTTTTGTTTATCTATGGCATTAAGAAAATACAGACAAATTCATTCTTGGGAATTATTTTCACTGAAGTCCATTCTCCCTCATGCAAAAAATTAATTTTAAAGTAACACCTTTTCAAACAGGGATACCCTTTTCAAACAGGGATAATTCAACATGATACAATAAATCAAGATCTCATTCTAGTCTTCCTCCATGCTACCTTCAGCTGGGTACCCCAAATCCATCTGCAAGAAAGTGCAGAGAGGGAAACCAGCCTGGCATTCTTAAGGTTGTATTTTTGTTCCTGTTGCGGTGCTGCTGTAACTTCCAGGGCCTACACAGCTCTTGCAGCATCACAGACAGCAAATTATTTGTATGATCCTGAAAGTTTTGTTCAACATACTGTACTTTTTCTTTTTCTTTTTTTTTTAATGAGAGTTGCTCTTTTAGTCCTTAGATAATTAATTAAATTAAAAATGCCATGCTTGAATGTGTCGTGTATCAATTTTGAAGACTTAATTATAAAAGAGAATTAAGCTTTGATTAAGCTTTTCTTCTGAGAGCAGTAGCTGTCGCTCTCCTTTTTGTTAAAATAAGAGAATCATTCTGGCTCAGTCTACAAAAATGCCACCATATTATTTATTCCTAACAGCAGTCTAGAAGCCAGCCTTCTCTGAAGACAAAAGCTGCAGGTACAATGGTCATTTTCTGCATTCTGCATCCACAGAGAGCCATGTTCTCCTTGAAAACTAGGAGAAAATATCAGTGCAAAATGGCAATACAAGACTGCCACAAGACAATCACATAGTTTGGATCATTTTGTTGAAAGAAACTGACATTTGGAAAGGAAATAATTTGTTATGTCAACCTACGTGTAAACTGTAATTTCTTTTTCTTTTATTTTATTTTCTTTGCTCTTAGGCATGAAGAGATTGTCTGCAAATTGCAGAGACTCTTGTACTTAAATTAATACAGGAATATCTAAATAAACAAAATTAATTAGAAAGAAATCAGGAAATTTCAGAACCAGAACTCTGAAAAACAAAGCAGTACTACATGAATCCTAGCTACAATGGGGAGGAGGGAGGTGTAAACACAGCCTTTAATTTACATGTTGAGAATATACCTTGGAAATATAAAACAGCTTGAAATCCAGCAAACTTACCAACTCTGCAGGTAGCCTGCTTCAGCTGTTCCCATGGGAGCAAAGTGTACATAGAGTGGCGGGGTGATATGTTCTCAGGCACTTAGATCTTCTGAAAGTGCTCGACACAGCACCCAGTAAAAATGAATCATTAGCAGGAACAGAGGTTTAGTTAACAGAGACTGAAGGCTACTTAACAGGACTACAGAACAGGACAACTTTCATACAGTGCGCATGGCAATCATTCCATTGGCCAGATTCCTATCACTTGAAGTTCTGCCAGGGCTATATATAATAAATTTAACCTGAAACTTAGGTGCTACACTTAATTCCAAAATCATAATTAACAGTTTCCCCTATGTTAAAGCAAATTAAATAGTCTCGTACTTTTGCAGTGGAAACGTAATCCGGCTGATGTCAAATAGAAATTGCAAGAGCTTCTGTTATTATTTGTATTAACACAGCAATTACAGGGCACTACTACTGTATTTAGAGAGTGGAAATCAAGGCTCCATTTGTACAGATCTACACTATTGCACACAATACTTACCTTAGAAAATAGCAAAGAGGAAAAATAGAAGAGAAAAAGCAAGCATTCTTCATTTTCTAAGCAGTAGCAAAGGCAAGGAATTTGGTGGTTTCATACCAGCCAAATACAGTCAAACTACTTGAAATGCCTTAGTTAAGAATACAGAAGCTTGAGGCTTTTTGTATACCCAAGGGGAAGAGATCTGTACACCACAGATCTTAGGAGGGCCAATTAGCTATGTGGAAATGCCACACTTCATCCATTAACTATGCAGGGAGCCTTAGGCAGCACCATGACCACTTTGTGTCTCATTAAATATCAGAAGTTCGGCAGGATAATTTAAAGCCAGAGAGGTTAGAAGACTTGCTCAGGGTCAGAAAGAGTGACTTGGCAGAAAAAAGAACTGAATCCAAAACTTGAGAGTCTCAGAACACTTCCTTGGTCCCAAGTCATCTCTAATACCATTAGCAAAACTGGGGGTACATAAAACTGAATGTAGATGTATCCTTCCCTAAATGAAGCTACTGTTTGGTAAAACCTAGACATGCTGAGAATCCCAAATATACAGCTACTTGCTGAAAAGCTCCCACAGGGAGCAATTGCAATGAACTATTGCTTCTGCTCTCAAATTGCTCCCAGGAAAATGTAGAGTGCCTCACAGCACAGATAGACTTTCGGTATGTTTTTGTTGAATGTCATGTAGAAACCCTTATGGCTCAGCTATACCTCAGAGAGGCAGGTCACCAAGGAGGCAGGTCACCAAGGAGGCAGGTCAAGCGCCTCAGGAAGGGTGCAAATGTCGATTTGTACTCTACCATTTCTGCCTCAGTTTGTTGTACCAAAAGGAAAATCCACTGAAAGTGAGGAAGATAATGAGGTACTGCTAGTCATCCAAAGCATACCACCTCTGAGGCACTTGGAATAGATAAGTGATATTGGCAACAACGAATTGATACTACTGAGAAAGGCATCAGTTACAGATAGTTTTAATATCTTCTCTTACATTACTTTTTCTTGTAGTAAGCATGGGGTAAGTTAAAGCTACAATTGAGCAGAGAGTATGGAGTATGCAAGAGGAAGTAATAAAGTAAACCCCAAAACAAGCATGTATTAAGAACAGTTATTTAACGTATCATTAGTATGCAACTTATCCAAATACTAATATCTCCTTAAAGTGTCTAAAATATTTGGATTATAATCTTCTCAGGACATAGATGAACTCCTATTCTGATTCTGTACAGGAACTACTGAAGGATAGTCAGGGTCTCATTGGAATCTATAGGTCCACTGAAATGGAGGACCCTTCAGGGTTCACACCAAAGACCTAATACTAAGTCATTAAAATGAGAGGATGCTTCATCTAAAGCTAGTAATGTAACCTATAAAATAATTTTTCTCCATAAAACAACTCTTTAGTACTTCAAAGAAAGTTGATAGACAATTTTCATTTCACTCTCCACAAGTGTTCGCTTGTGGCTGAAGGAGGGAATTACTAGCTGAAAGTCAGCATTGAGTGCGACTCAACTGCAAATGACCCATAATACTTCCAGTCAAACATTTAATATTCTAGTCAACTACAGGAAACAATTACATTATAGAAAGCTTCTGACAGAAATGGCATTGCAATATTTATATTTAACAACCCCAAATAAAGAGTTACATAGAAAGTACAGTACATCATTGCCAATTCTATGCATATACTCCCCAGAGCAGCTACAATAACACAGCAATGCAGGACATGCCATAACAGAGCAGATGATTGCTCTATCAAGTCCAGCATCCTGCCTGCATCTCAATGATGGGGGAAAGTATGCCTTCATATGGTTGTATTATGGTTTTTCAAGGTTATGCAGTACTTTTGAATCCTTCTGAATGAGAAATGTTATATAAACATTGGTATTTTTACTATATATATGCTGTTGCTACCACAGGGAGATAGGCCATGGAGTGCATTTAAAACAGTTCCAGCAGAGATTAACCTAATTTTTATGATTTTTTTAATTATTATTTAGCAAATAAACCAAGTGG
This sequence comes from Alectura lathami, assembly GCA_013399715.1. Taxonomy (NCBI): domain Eukaryota; kingdom Metazoa; phylum Chordata; class Aves; order Galliformes; family Megapodiidae; genus Alectura; species Alectura lathami. The sequence goes on from VXAV01008534.1 coordinate 5,655, forward strand.
GAGAGCCATGAAATCAGGAAATCATTCTAATTTTTGATTATGATTATTTAGAAATAAATTATTTTTGAATACAGACTTTGAGGCAAACTGATTTGAATAAAATGTGTCATGTTTTACAAAATAAAGAAATTTTAGAAATTAGAAATAACCTCAGCAATATTAAAGCTTACTTGGTCTTCTTCGGTAATCTCCAGGTAATTTACACAAATTTTCAAACAACATTTGGGCTTCCCCACACATCACAACATATAGCACATGCACTCTTCAAATTCTTCACGCCTAAATCAGCTCTAGGCTGAGAGGCTTAACATACATGGTAGGAAGAGGTATGAATTACACAGCAGTTTGGTCTCACTTCTGCATTTGGCCTTACAATTGTAATTTTATACTAAAGACATTAAATGAAACATCTCTCAAAATACCAGGTGGAATCGGATTGATCAATGCCTTGGGCAAGCTTTGGAAATATTTATTCAATGGAACATGAGAATAACTATAGCTGCTCACATCGTTAATTCTGTTATTCTAGTGTTCTGCCAACAGAAGCCATTGCTACTTGATCCAGAAGGTAAAAGAAGTCCTCCCACGTCAAAAATGTAAATGGAATTCTAGGATAACTGGTTAGTGATTTATAAAAATGTCTCACGTCGGCTTTTTCAAGCTGAATTGTTCTGCTTACATATGCCCAGAGGCTGACAAGCTCTAGAAGACAAAGTCCAAGTCAAGCAACAGCATCAATCCTCTCTGATCCTTCACTTACATTTTCAAGAGACACGGACAAGATTTTTACTTACTCTGTGACCATTTATCCATTTCCATTTATCCATACCCATATTCAAAAAGATCATGAAAGGATTAATATAAGAATTTGTGAAAAGATCTTCCTGATCATCACATAGCCAATGTTATATAAATATTGCAATATTCCAACAAATATTTGCTGAAACTGCTGCAATTTCAAATCCTGCTTTTTTTTTCTGTTTGCCCCAAAGAAAATACAACAACAAAACTATCCACTTGCAAGAGCTCCTTCACTGATTTTTTTTTCAACTTTTTTACTTCTTCAAGGCACAATGTTATTCATTTCAGTATTTATCCATTTTGCTTTTCCCTTTTTACACTGTTCTTCCCTGACACTGTCCTTCATTCCCTCCAGCCACATGGGATTCACATTTATCAGGTTCTTGCGTACACATTTCATTCTTAATCAAACAGACTTACATGCATAAGGGCTTAAAAACATCCAAATTCCTCCTACAGGCATAGTTTTATCACAATGTTTATGTGAAACCATCTTTTAGCACGGAGGGAGACACACTGCTCTTATTTTACAATGAACAATTCTATTCCTTTATTTTTTTTCTCTTGTTTATTATTCCAAAAAATTACTGTTTTTCCCACCACTGCCCTCCCCACACAGCTCACATCAGTCAAACATCTTCCAGTCTATTTGAATGTAGTCACTGTTTTGCAGGTAGGCATTCTGCATTCCACCAACTCCAGCATTAATTTTTATTGCTGCAGATGAGACCTCTACAAAAACATTGAAGATCTTTATGGAAACTAAGCCACAACAGCAAGCACAGACATGACTTTCAGACTCCACAAGGAAAATAAATGAAACCATATAAGAGTTCTGCCGACTGGATAACACAAAGTATCCACCCTGCTCAGGAGATGGAACGTGAAATTATTTTATCTGGCAATATAACTAACTTTGATTTTCTTCAAGCACAGTCAGGCACATCACACCTGTACCCTCTGCAGAAAACAGTTTGCTGCTAATTACAACATAAACTAGGAGTAGTCATAAACAATGGTAACGTGTATGAAGTTCACTGACACTGACTGGAATAGACATGGCATACTTTAAATAATCTGTATGGACCAAAACTAGTTAAATCTGATAAGCAATGTAAACCAGAGGCACTTATTTGCTCTACAGGACATACGAAAAAGACTTCACCTTAAAGGATTACAAAAAATCAAAAATACATCTTTGGCTGTATAGAAAGTGTCCAAAAAGTGATTAGCCTTTGTGTAAACTTCTGGTCACTAATTTGGACTTTTGACTCAAAGAGGCAGAGGTGGTTTAAAGATTTTGGCCAGTTCTGGTTTTCTGTATTGTCTCTTCCTCTGAAGCCCATTGCTCACAGTGACACAGCCGTCCCCTGTACCAGTGAGGTGGGTTCCTGATGAGGGAGCAGTGAGACATCATAGGGTTCAACATTTTGTTAAAAATTAAAAGATTTTTTTTTTTTTTAATTATGTAACTCTAGTTCATGGTAATACTTATCTTACGTGATTTGAACTCCGATTTTTCTAAAGGGATTTGGTTTAAATACACTCACAGCCTTTAAAGAAAACCTTCTGGTATACAGGTAAAGTATGTGCAATGTGTTATTGGCTTTTACCTTAATCTTTCTGAGCTGTTTTCCAGGCTGTTTTTCATTCTCACTACAAAGCACCTCACCTCCCACTGTCCTTGTGTTTTTCCTCTTTACCTTGTACCTTAAGAATCTGTTTCATTTAACATAAATTCCATCGCATTTGAGTTAAAACATTTAAACACTTGAAATGAAATGCAGAGACCTTCCACAGTCTTTATGCAAAAAAGGTAGATTTATCACAGGAAAACCATGACACACAGAAAGCCTCAGTTATAATCAGAGAACTGCAGCTTTGTGGTATTTGACAATAAGGGAAAAGTAATGGCATTGTAACATAAAAGTCAAACAGCCAGTACTTTGCAACGGTGTAGTAATCATCCACTAAGCACTAGAAAATACGAGGTGGATTTGATTTTTCAATTCCTAAATACGAAATGATGTCCAACAAGGTCTCCTTACAGTTAAACCCATCAAAAAAAAAAAAAAAAAAAAAAANAACAAAACAAAAAAAAAAAAAATAAAACCAAAAAAAAAAAAAAAAAAAAAAAAAAATCTAGGGTTGAAAAAGGATATAATTCTTGAGAGAAACACTTTTCATTTTGTTGCATCTCTAGTAAAATCTGCCAAACCAAAGGAAAGATGTTTTAAATTTTCCTATATAATAATACATGAGTAGTTCATTACAGTTTTGTCCCCAGGTTCTAGAAAAGGAGTTTTCTAATATTATTGGGGGAAAGTACACACAAATCTCACCCTTTACTTCAGAGGCAAAAATCTCTTTTACTCACTGTATTTTTATATTTTATTCAATTTACAAAACAGACAGCAGTCCCAGATCCCTCTCACCTTCATTTTCCAAACATATGAAGAGAAGCTTCGCTGCCTTTTCTTCCCAAATGTAACTTTTTCTCCTCCAGAGTGCAGGATACATAGGGCCCTAATATTCAAGAAACCAGCCTGAGGTTTGCAAAGCAGTCTAGGGATTTAGGATTAACACAAACAGAAAATGTGTATTATACAGCCAGGGCAGCTATGAAATCTCAGCTATCTATTACCAGCTCTGGTTTACAATGTGCAACTTTTAGTTGGGAATCTTTACCAAAAGGTTTGGTCTCCCTATGGGGTGATGTAATGATCGGTTTTAACCGTAGTACTCCAAATTAAACTCATTTTTCAGTCTGATTATAAATGGTAATCACCAAACACCAATTTGCAGAGTTTTCATTGAGGCTGGGAAAACTAGAACAGCAGTATTTCAGCAGAATATAATCTGCAGGAGGCATGCTGTTACTACAAGACAGCTCTCTCACTGGAAATACAGTAGCACCAACAGTCCCACTCAAAATCTCATTTCCATTTGTGTTGGGAAAGCACACACAGGGTATGAAACAGGCTTTGCTACAGAGCACTTATGAAATAGAGAGGAGCAAGGAAGAAAGAAAGTTGCAGAAAATTAGAGAACTCAGGAATACTGCTAGGGGAAAAAGCAATGAAATCCAGATCTGTTCTCAGAATCCAGTACTTTTCCAGGACCAACTCTTACTCCAAGCATACAGCTCAACACACAGTGCATACTACAAGCTTTCCTTCTCACACATTTCTGCATTTGGCTCCTTTTCTTTCTACTCTCTTCTTTCCATGTAGAATCTACAAAGTCAGTGATGTTTTTAAAAACTATGCCTCCATATGGCTGAACACAGTCTAAATATTTTGGGTGTTGTTATAAATAAAAATGACTATTTAAGACTTGCTGATTAACAGATTAAAACCCCTTTTGTAAAGAGGTCTGGACACAGGTTTTATTTTTCATGGAATAAATCTGTTTAAATCTTTGGCCTTTAGGGACCTTTTTGTTTATCAGCACCATTTAGCATATTCTCAGCTTTTAATACCCTTGTTCAGCCATGCACGACACACTTCCAATGGTAAATTAGCATAGCAGCACAACATGTTTTGCGTGCCTTTTGGGTTGTAAATGTTTGTACTGCTTGCTATCAACAGCTCTGTGATTCTGTACCAGGCTGTGTGTACATACTAAAAAAAGAAGACTATATGAGAAGAACTCATTGAGAGCAGCCCTGCGGAGAAGGACTTGGGTATTGCGATTGACGAAAAACTGGCCATGAGCCGGCAGTGCGCTCCTGCAGCCAGGAAGGCCAATGGCATCCTGGGCTGCATCAAGAGAGGGGTGGCCAGCAGGGAGAGGGAGGGGATCGTCCCCCTCTACTCTGCCCTTGTGAGACCTCACCTGGAGTGCTGTGTCCTGGCCTGGGGCCCCCAGCACAGGAAGGATGTGGAGCTGTTGGAGCGGGTCCAGAGGAGGGCCACCAAAATGATCAGAGGGCTGGAGCACCTCTCCTATGAGGAAGGGTTGAGGGAGTTGGGATTGTTTAGCTTGGAAAAGAGAAGGCTCCGGGGAGACCTCATTGCGGCCTTCCAATACTTGAAAGGAGCTTACAGGCAGGAGGGGGACCGACTTCTTACACAGGTGGATAATGGTAGGACAAGGGGGAATGGGCTAAAACTGAAAGAGGGGAGGTTTAGGTTGGACATCAGGAAGAAATTCTTCACTGAGAGAGTGGTGAGGCGCTGGCACAGGCTGCCCAGAGAAGCTGTGGCTGCCCCATCCCTGGCTGTGTCCAAGGCCAGGCTGGATGGGTTCCTGGGCAGTTTGATCTCATGAGCTAGTGGCTGGCAGCCCTGTCCACAGCAGGGGGTTTGGAACTGGATGATCTCTGAGGTCCCTTCCAACCCAAACCACTCTATGATTCTATGATATATAGAACTGGATAACATATTTATACCTACAGAAGCATTAGGCAAAGCCAATCCCTGTATAATAAGGAACAGTGTAATTTGCATGGATGGACAGGACTTAAAATGGAAGGATTCAGGATGTTTGTGGTTAAAGTATCCATATTAAAACATTAACTTTCATCCACAGTGGCAGGCTAGTAGATGCTGGCGGATATGACTTTGCTTGTACTAACTCAACAAAGGCGGGTCAAACCCAGTTAATGAATCAGCCACCACTAAGTGGTATACAGTTCTGTTGCTCAGAGAGAAAAGAGGCAACAAACAAGTTTTACTCTTTGGCTGTCAGATGCACTTTCCTCTGACTGTTGTCCTCACAACATAAGGGAAAAAAGAGGGTCTCACCCAAGCGCGTTCCTTGTTGCTCACACTACAACAGGACTGATCTTGCCCATTTCTTGTGGGACTCAGCTTGTTCAAAAAACCGGTGCTCATGGAATGCTCTGACAGCAAACTCCTTGGTGGGCACAGTGGAACCAACCCTTACACAAGGGCTTCCAGCGGCAGCCCAATTATTAAATAACAAAATCAAAAAATAACAATTTTTTATTTTATTCAAAATGGCTTCTTAAAACATGCAGCTGCATTAATATTTTAATCACTGTCTAATAAATGCATTACCCACCTCTCTGATGCCTAGTACGCATTTCCCTATCTGAATACATAACAGCACTGAGACAGAGGGGACCAATCGATTTATCTTTTCAAAGGCATAATTTCTTTACATGACTACACTTACTACTGGGAATAGCAGCTGGCGTAGAATTTATGATGATGATTGCTGGCTTCTTTCTGAGTTATACCTGCTCTTTCCTTGTCTTTGTTTCACCTAAACTGAAGTGAGGTGGGATGGATTTTTCTATAGTTAAGTCTGGAAACTTTGTGACCCTGACCTCAAGTCATTGATGTAACATTTGAATCCAAAATTTTTTTCCTTTTTTAATTGAGAATTGATTTAGACACAAATACTGGGCAACTGTTGACCACCTTCCCACTAACAGCTCACCAAGACGTGGTATGCTGGAAGTATATATGGACTGGTATGTGTATACAGGACACAAGCTGTTCAGCACAGGCTGTTTATCACTTCATTAACAGTGGGAGACTGGCCAAAACTAAGAGTCTATACATAAATCTGCTGGACATAAAATACACTGCAGGGCTCATTCGGCTTTTTTTTAAAGGTAACATTAATCACATCTGACAACAGACTATCAGTGTGTTATCTGAACACGCTGGGGAAGGTACAAGGTCATGAGCCCTATGGCTGAAATAATCTAAGGTTTGGAAAATTTGCATTCACAATAGGCTACATCTGGTAGAAAATTAAATACCAGATGAAAAAAAAAGCAAATGCAGGCATGCTGAGCAAGTGGGAAAACATGTTATAACCAGTAAAAACAAAACAAAACAAAAAAAAAAAACTGGAATTACATAAGGAGTATGGGTTAGGAGGGAACATTCAAGAAGGAAAACTAAACAGAAGAGTAGGATTCAGTGCCTCACGCACACCCACAGACCCCAGACTGTGATGTACTCTAAAATCAGGTTTGAAATTCTGCACATTTTCCATGAAAACGAATAAACATTCTGGCAAGAAATCACAAAACATATTGATCAGTGAGCTGCATTAGTTTTATTTTTAACTCTCACAACTGATTTCACGTTGCTTTGTAGTGTGCATGGATTTCACTACCTGACAGTGTTTATATTGGACAAATTTGGGATATACAATCATATCTACAGCAACTAGGACTGCTGATGTAGAGGCACAGAAAAGAAAGTCTTCCTTTGAGTGGTAAAAGGAACGTTGCTAAGAAGGGCACAAACACATTAAATCAGTACTGCTTTGCAGATTCCCAAATAGATTTCTCCACAAAGATGAATGGGCAGCTAAAACCTCCCAAGCCATTGTTTTTTTTCTAGGCTAGTCGCTGGCTGAATAAAATGTCACCTCTTTGGCTATGCACCTCATTTAGTTTTCATGATTATTTTTTAATAAAAGCTGTATTGCTGTTATCTCACCAGAAATCTGAACAACATCAAAATTCAGTTGGACTAAACGAGGTTTTCATAGAGAAATAATTGGAAGCCAAATACGAAAAAAAATAGAGGTATAATGACGAGCACAAAATTTTTATACAGTCTCCTAAATAGCAAGAATGATCTTTAACAGATTGGAAAAGCCCTTAGCAGAATCTCATATTTCCATTAGTGACTCTTGCAGCACCAGGGACCAACACTACTGCCTGCTAGAACTTTGCAGCCTTCTGCAGCAGAAGCAGGATTAGACTCCTAATAAGTAAGAGACACCCCGACATGTTGCCACTGTTACTGTGGCAGAAGCAGCCCTTCAAAGAGAACAGCCACTTCCCTGGGGGCTGAATTAGCCCAGGACCTTCACTGTAACTGCACAGTCCTAGGGCAGCTCGCTCAGAGCCAAGTGAGGTACAACTGCAGAGTGCCACGCTGCAGAGTATTATATCTGCTCCAAATAGCTTGGGAGCTGCCTAGATGACAGACTGTCTGAGATAGGGATGAAAAATAATTAAGTCTGAGGTAATCAAAAGACAAATATTTTCTAAGAGTAGCAAAGAGAATTTTTAGGCAGAACATTTGCATGTTTTTCTGATGCAGATTCTGACCATGGCAGCCCTGTCCTTCAGCCGCTACCTTACCCTCCTGTCCTATGCCATCTCCTGGAAGATCTGTTACTCCCTTAAGATGGCATGGCAGGAGCTCAAGCCCCACAGACGTTTCTTGTTGGCCTCCAAACTGGAATCACTCTGTCATGGACCAAGCCTCTAAGGCATTTTATGAAGTTTACAGTGCTTTGAATTTATTTTGAAATGTAGTCATCCCAGAGGAAAAACTTCAAATTGCAGTCAGGACAGTGATGGTCCTTTGTGATGCTACAAAGCTCTGTATTTTGCCTAGCAGGGATGTGATTCTTCATATGTGCATGTGTTTTTTTTTCTTGCATTCTCTATCTCCTTCTGTATCAATGTAGAAAGGATGCACAGTTAAAGTAACAAAATATTTTTTCCCTTCATTCTTTTGCATTTTTTCAATTAAATGCTAAGTGTAATGCTTTTTGAAGCCAAAGTGGCCTTGAAAGCTAACAGCACTAAAAAGCAGATCATTGAAGAAAAAACATACACCCAAGGAGGAAAACAAGGCTGGCGGTGGTATGCACTTCTCATCCAGCAACAACATGGGTTTTACAAAATGCTGTCAGGTAGAAATAAAATTCACTTGCCTTTCTTAGAGCCTGATCCAGATTACTGCAGTTATAATGTAGGAATATGTTAAGAATAGAAAGAGAAGATATCAGGCTACTGCATACGGTTATTTTAATTCGGACCTCGAAAACCTGAGTAGTGAAGAGTACATAAGAGTATGTACCGACATTTTAGGTATATGCATAATGAATATTTAAACAATCCTGTGAAATACCGGCCTAGAATTAAAACTACTGCTTTTCTTATGACCAGTACTATTCTTTATGGCAGGGGTTTAGACAGTGTAATGAGTCCCAGTTTATGGATGTAGAATGGTAGATACCTAAGAAACGATCGCATTACAGTTATTGTATCACATTAGATAGTCACCATACGTTTCCTCCGTGCTCCTAGATGAACCAAAGAGTTTAGATCTTTTCAAAACTGCACATTAAAGATAGATATTAAAGATAGATTTTTGCAGAGATAAAGCACACACATTAAAAGGTGATTATTACACATATAACATTCAAATGGCATATTGACAATACCCAGAGTAAATATCTGGAATTAATCACACACAGTCCACACCCTTCTTTTTGTGTAAGGAAAAAGCAAATGAGATCCAGAAGTAGGAAATAAAAATAGTGTACCATTAGTGCACTAATTAGTATTCAGTAAGACATTACTTTGAAAATATTCTGCTTTCCATCTCGTACCCTGGGAAGCTCCTGGCCTTGGTTCCCAAGCCTTGCTGGACTGTAGGCCTGTATTGATATTCTGCAAAATGCTTCCTAGCATTAATTGTAGCGTTCATTATTTTCTTCATGCCCAGCCTCAATCATTGATTGTGTTTCTGCTGGATGCAGAGGCTCAAATTCACAGCAGATGCTGGTCTTTCATGTCACATCCACCCTAGCCCACCCAAAAGAGCTCAAAATAAGTCCCAACACAAAAGGCAGCAGTTGTAATGCAGTTTTACAGGGCAAGAGAAATAAAATGTTCTTAGTGCTAAATGCATCAGCTAAAGCAGTATCATTTTTATTCCCTGCATTCTTGAGGAATACTGTTTTCTTTTTCTTTCTGCTCACTAAAAGAGCAAGCTGAGCTGACACTGCTTTGGAGCCACACAAGAGAAAGATACATGGCTGAAGAGTATTTCTATATATTTCATTTTATGCCTTATATTCAAATTCAATTTGTAATACTGGCACATTAGTTCTTAAGCACTACACTTAGATTTTTGGAGCATTTTTAATAGTAAAATTTCAACTGAATGTAGGTTTCTGCCAGTCTATCTCCCTACTGGTAAAGCAGTAAACTTTCTTCAAGTACACATAGACAAAGCTGTGGTGAAATCAGCACAATGACGTCCATTTACAGCATCATCTCTCTTTCAGAGGATTAAATATATATATATATTAATAGCACTTTTCATCATTTCATTCTCCAGTCTTAAGCTAAATGTCTAAGCAAAGACAATTCTCAGAACAAAATGAAGCAGAAATATTCACTTTATGTAACAGAAAGTGATACCATTCATATAACGTGGCTGGCAATTAAGCAACAATATCTAGTGCCATGGCAGCAGAAGCAAAGAGATTTAAAGACAAACAGGAACTGGTTTCATATCCTAGACAGATATGGTACAGTCTGTGAAATTATTTACAAATTTAAAATTACAAAGTATTTTCCTGGATGGTTACTTGAATTCAGAAACACAAATCCAGTCAAAATTTGAAAAACTGTCCTTAACCTGTCCTTTGCACTGAAAGTTGCTACTTTAATCTTACACATGAAATAAAGAGCGGGTATCAGGTGGGAAAAAAATAAAATACTTTTTCCCAGGCACATAATTTAATCTAACAAAATCCTTTTGCCTGTTACCTATAAATCTTGCCGGGCATATATACTGCTGACACCAAATGCACACCAGCACTGCTACAGAAAGGCACAGTCTTTACCCACCCTCTGGAGCTGCAGGTCAGACAGAGAGAGGGACTGGCAGCCAAACTAGAAACAAAGGACAGAGTTGCATATGTGGCCAAAGCCCAGCTGTAGAGAGAATCTAAACTCCAATTGCATAGAACTACTGTCTAACCTCATGCTAGCATCAGGAAAAATAGAGAAAAATAAAATGCAAGCTTAGCACATCTCTTATCACTTGCAATCAACTGGTACATGTAATGGTCTTAGTGAAGAGCACAGAGTTTAAACGAAATCTTCTTTAACAGATCCTCTTATACTATATCACCATCCGAGTGGTAACAAGCAGCATTCGTTGCACTTTAAGTGTGCACATAACAGTAAAACACTGAAGCATGAAATGGAAGTCACAGACTGTGGGCTATCTTGCTAAGTAGTGCTTCACATGCCCACTGGAAACAGATCATTTGAGAAAATGGCAGGAGCTTTGGTAGCTATCGAAGCATAGAAGCATAGAAGCTTTAAGGCTACAACCTTTGTCCCAGCTGAAAAATCTGTTCACTCCAACTTTGCTGTAAGGCCAGAGAGAAGGTTATCATATAAAATTCAATACTTATTCTAATATTTTATCAATATTCTACTAAAATCAACATGTTTATGCTTTAAAACCTTGCTTGGGCATTGCTAAACACAAACCTAGTGAAGTAAAGACAGAAAATATAAATGAACAAAAGATGGAAAGAGAATAATATTCCTGTTACTGTTTATTGTATCTTAGTGTAAACAGCCACTGAGAAGTTTGTTAATGGAGTCTAACTAATACTGATACACCTGATTGTGTTGTGCAATCAACAACAAATTTAGAAACATTAGAGAAGGCCATTTCCTCATATATTCCAATGTGTGTAATTATATGCCGACAGTACTGGTTAGTTTTAACAGAACCCTGACCTTCATCTTACTTTTAGCTTATTCCCTTGGTAAAATCAGAGATGGTAGAAGAATAGGAAACATCATTTCAAACAGACATGACCTCTTCATGACTTTGAGAAACTCCTGTTAGTGTGCATATACACACTTGTATAAACTTAAGCATGTCTGAAATATAACTAACAATAGTGAAAAATAAGTGTACTGGTTTCAGAAACCCAAAT
>VXAV01008534.1:85902-95908 GCA_013399715.1 Alectura lathami
GCAGCTTTCCTTTCCATAAAGTGATTTCAGTTTTAGAATCACAGAATAATTCTGGTTGGAAGAGATCTCAGGAAGTCAAGTAGCCCAATCTTCCACACAAAATAGCCAACACTGAATTCAGATTGATCTTCTTAAGGCTTGGTATTTCAAGGTCATGAGTAATTCCAAAAGCTACGTGAGTTCAAATCAGGCGTACAAGGTAGGAATTGTATCAACATAAAGTCCCAGGAGTATATTCTATTATTAAGTGTGTTCATTTTCATGTCTGGAAAATTCAGTGGATAAGGAGAGTATGAAGTAATGCTTCACAGTAACATACACTTAAATTATCAGACCGTTTTCTTTACTCCTCCTCCGGTGAATTTATGTATAAGTTTTCTTAGTGGTCTCAGTCTCGTGCCACCCAGAGTCCTTTCCTCTGCCACTTAGCATTTTCCTTCCCCACATCCTAGAATAGAATCATAGAATGTCCTGGATTGGAAGGGACCTCAAGGATCACTTAGTTCCAACCCCTCCTGGAATCCAGGGGCCCTTAGAACAAGTAACACACATTAATGGATGTCATGGATACTGCAACTACATTATCTACATGTCTGTGAGTGCACAGCACTTTACAGCATACAGTTAAAACTGCTGTGCTCCATCTGGACGATCTTAATAAAGTGATCCTTACAGAAGCATTAATGTAAACCCTTCTTCAGCCTGGTTTCCACTCCCTATTTTGGAAGGAGATATGATTTCTCTTTCAAATTCAAAGGGAAGAAAGTAACTTTGAACACAGCCTCTATCCCCAGCTGCAGTGTGTGGATAAAACGCTTCCCAGCTAACAAGAACCCAAACATAAAGGCCGCAGATGTGAAAGAAATTGTATTTTTTTAAAAATAGAAATCACATTCCTAGTTAAAACAGAAAAACAGAAAGAAAACCCAACGACCCCCTCTCCCAGTGGTGACTTTGGACAAAGGTTCAAAAAAAAAAGTACAAATATTTACCTTTTTCTTCTACCTTAGGCTGATAAAAAAAGATAAAACCCACAATGATACAGAATGTCCAGCTACTACTTTTATTATTAGCACCTACTTGATTTCTAGGCTAGATCCTCCACAAGCGGATGGTTGCTGTGATCCTCTGCAGTACCAGAACTGAAATTGTCCCCAGATGACAATCTGTGATAATGCTTTTATTTTGCTTTGACAAATTTGCCAATTCATAAACATCTCTTGTCTTTACTTACATGAAGTACAGCAGTATTATTTTAATACCAGCTTAAGCCAAGGACCATTTTCTGCTGCCCTCAGGCTGATTTCTTTCCACCATTTCTTAATACCCTCTCTTTTCCTCAAGAGCTGGTTTCTCCCTCAGATTTTGCAGCTTGCCATCGTTCTCTTTGTGTTATATTATTTTTCATTGTTACATAACAGTGCCGTGTACTTCAATTCTGTTTCTCCCACTTGAGTTTTACTTTCATAAACTTCTTTGTTCCTGGTTTGTGTGTTGTGCTAAGTTACCTTTGTGTTTGTTTATTTGCACTGGCTTTGGGGAAAAAAATAAATAAATCCTGTGAAAATCCCTGATCCAATTCCTATTTTTGGTTTGATCTCAGTTTGGTTTATATTGCTCAATTTTTCCTTGGATGTTTGGAGTATGTTTCAGAGAGCTACCAGAAATGTTTTTGATAGGAAGTGTCTCCCTTTGAAGATGAACCAGCATGTACAAATTCAGATGTTTTTCCTCCTTAAGAGCAGATGTTAAGGGAATGCAGTTTAAGCTTCAGATCCAAACTAGTCTCTGCAGGACTATAATTTGCTATGATAAACAGAAAAATGGAAATGCAAACCAACAATGGCATCCCAGACTTATCATGCCTTCTGTTCTGGCTGAGACACACTCAGCTCTTGCCACTTACAGACACACTGCTGCCATGGTAGTCAAAATCAACACAAATATCCCTTAATCATTAAAAGGTTGTTACTCTTGTCTAAAGGTGTAGACATGCAGTTTAATGGAGATTTGATTTGTTAAATATTCTAGATAAAAGCATATTGTCCAATAACGTAATTTTTCTTCTAAGAAACATATTTGTAAGAACATTTGAAGAACCCATAAATGTCACGTAATTCCAGAAATGAACAAAAGCTTACATAAGTGCTCTGTAAGACTGACACAGTCTCTAATTAGTTATCAAGAGAATGCTGACAATTTTTTGCATTGCTTTTGAAAGTGGGAAAGAAAAAAGTGAAAAGGATTTGTTCTTGCCTCCAGTCACTTCTCAGTTCTCCTTGGTAGCTCCAGCAGACTTTCAAAGCATGTTGGACTAGGGCCACTAGCCAGCCCTGAAAAATTCTCTCATTCACTTGCATTTGTTTTTAGGCAAATAAGTGATTATTAGTTTTTCATTATTATAATTAATGTAGTATGGATTAATTAGTTGATTTAAGCACCTGAGTGATGATTTTTTCTTGCCTGTGGCAGGACGCACACAGTATATCTCACCTCCAGAGACTTTCTGTACTTAATAGCATCTGTCTCGGGGTACACCTGTCATACTTGTCTTGGTTTCTGTAACTTATTTGACATTTCTTCAAGGAGACAAGCGTTAGCAAAGAAAAGTCATTTTACTAGACAAAAGGACTGGAAGGGAAAGGGCATACGCCTACTACAACACAAAAGTATCTTGAAAAGAAATATAGAGAAAAAGAGGACTTCCTGAGATTTTAGTTCAGCCTAGGTCTGTGCAGGACCTTCTTGCTGGAAAACATTAGATGCACTCCTGAAGCACTTATTTCAGTTTGCCTTCATTTGAAAAGATGCCATTTTTCATGATCCAAGACTCCAATGGAATACAGGATGTGAAAAAAAAAAAAGGCACAGTGAGTGGCAACAATCAGATCTGCTTCACAGATGCACCCTTGATCAAAACTAAAAAGTTAATGCAGATGCAGCCAATATTTATGACTATTTTTTCTAACATCTAAAGTGACAGAATATGGTCTCTGACCCTTCACTTGCAGCATTATCCCCAGTATTTGTTCAAAAGAAGAGGTATCAAAGCAAAAGAGCCTCAACGTATGCTTTGTGTGCCTTCCAGAATTAGGTGTAAAGAGAATCTTTTGTAGTGCTGACAAAAGAGTATTTTTGTAAATAAAAGAATCAAATAAAAGAGCGTGGTAGCTCACTTTAATAACATACTGCCATAAAAGAATACAGATGTTTTAACTTAACATGACTTTTTTTTAGAATTAATACAAAAATAATGCCTTTTTGAAAATACAATTACATATTGACAGAACTTTGTGTAGTACTTTATTCAGTCCCAGGCATACATAACCAAGTAATTCCTTTGTAAATTTGTGGCAATTATTCCTTGGCAACTTCTTTAACATTTAGAGCTTTTCCTTGACACATGCAAAATAAATGCCATCTACTTTCTGCAACACATAAACAACCATGGAATTACTTTGCAAAAAGACTGCAATTATCATTTAATCATGCTTAATTATATGGGTAATGTACCTTGAGCAAATGTAGCAGAAACTGACAAACAGATACTTCTTTACAGTCAGAGAAATGGTATTAAATCTACACAGAATATTGTCTGCCCTGTAGTATTGTGCTAGCATTGTACCCTGAGACTTGTAACTGATTTCTATTCAGAAGCAAGCCACACCCCGCGGGTAGGGGGAGAAACCAATTCCTTTTCAGCTTCTGCCCCTGACACTCTAGGCTGGGATAAGACCTATTTTTTTACAGTCAGATTGCAAGAAAACAACAACAACAAATGTTCCATTGTTACCTGTCTATACTTAAGGTCTCTTTAAAAATATATATATATACATAAAAATAATAAAAAGCTTCATGAAAATGTGCCTATGATTAACAGAGGACCTATCACCACATTTTTTTCAGGTGTCTTTAGCACCAAGTACACTGAATAATTACAAAGAGAAAGAGCTGGTGAAGGAAGACCTGTTATCTCTAAAGGTTTTACAAACGAGGTTCTGTGCTGCTGTTGTAGAACATCATCTTCACAGCACTCAGTTCTTCTTCCCCGGAATAAGGGATTTGGCAAAATGAACATCAAGACTTCCATTCCATAGCAATTAAGGTGTTAACAGAATTGATTTATGTAAGGCAAGTGCTCTGGGCTGGCCCAGGTATATCAAATAGGACTACTGATAAATTTTCAGATGCTTGCTGAAAACACAATCTGCAATAATGCATAGTGTTCTTACCAGTCACTAAAGCACTTACTTGTCTTTATAGAACAAACATTTCCACATTTTTTCTTTTACTTACTTATTTTCCCTCACCCATGATAAGCTAGCTAAGCCCTAAAGCTAAGTCATTACTGATATCTGTAAATAAAAATAAGTTACTATTAAAAAAATAAAAGCACAATTCCTGCAGTTGGTACCTAAGACATCAGTTCAATACTTTGATAGTGAGAATGAAGATCATCCCTTAGGTAAGGTATGGCTAATGATCCTCTGATTTAATGTTGGCATATAGAAATGACATATGTAAAGATCTTTGACCTAATTACTACTACTCATTGCAGAACAAGTAATCTGCAACACTGGGAGTGAGGGAAAAAAATAATATCCTGCGTGCCTCTGTGTTTGTTTTAAACAATCATGATATACCTCTGACAAAAGTTATTTTGCTGTTATTTGTTCAGCTGTACATTAAGATAAGCTACTTTAATTTGCTTCTGATTAAGCCCAAGGCAAAGATGCCCAATGGACAAGATTTTATCCAACGTTTTTGAACAGTCCTCTGGGCTAGATTTTACCTGTCTGTTCAAAAACAGTCCTAGCTATGAAAGGGATCAAGGATTCCCCCCAGCAGAGGCATTACACACAGCTCCACTTCTTGTGCTTACCAGCTACAATGCTATGCAAGAGTACACAGACAAGGAAGATGAAATGGCAGAGGTCAAGTTAAAAATTACTTTTCAGATCCAAGAATAAGCAATTGATGGTTCCTCTGACGTAAATGGAAGGGTTTTTACTGACCTCATCACAACATTTGTTATTCAAATTTTGTTCAGCCTAGGATACCAACTCTTCTGGTCTCAATATCACCAAAATAAATAGCAAAACATTTTAAAAGTAGTCATATGAGAAGATCAAATATACATTTTTAATTACACGCTGTTTAGTATCCTATGGTTTAAGAAAGAGGTTTTCCTGCTAATTATTTATTTAAATTCTGTTTGATACTATGCATCTGTTTTGGTTTTCTTTTTTGATCTTAGACCATTATTTACCTCACAAACATTTCATGCCTGCTTAGCATTCTCCAGAGCTGTGAATCATGCTGCTTTATCTTCCTCAGAGCCATTCATTCCTTCTCTTTTATTGATGTTCTACCTCCTCAAGGTACCTGAACTTTGTCCCTTTATTGATGTCTCATTGCGTGCCTTTTCTCCCATAGTCAAACAGGTTTCTTGAAGACTGCACAACACAGAGCCAAAGCAAGACATCTAAGAAATACTGAGAAAGACACAGGGCAGAGGTTATGGAGCACAGCTAAAAGCATATCTGCCCTGGGGAGACTGAGAATGGCCTGGCAGGCTGATTAGCAAGTGGAGGGGAAACACAGAAAGACAAAGAAGGATCATAAGTAAGATTAAGTTAAAATGTTTAGGAAGGAGAGAGAAAACCAATCAATGCTAAACGGAATGCTGAAGCAAGACCAAAGATATGGAACTAATTAACAGAAAAAAGATTAAATGCCTAGCATCTAAGATGCCAAAAAGTATGGTTAAACATGGAAAATGGACCAAATTCTATTTACCTGAGCCTACTGAGTTATTTCACCTACAGCAACAGTTATAGTCCATCTACTAAAACAAAGAGGTGTTAGTCCTGTGACAGGAGAAGCCCTTGCTATTGACTGAAATTATTGTTCCCTACAGTGAGGCATCAGCATGATGCTGCTGCCTTTCTTCTGCATGATCCTCTTAGTTCAGGTCTGACCGTTAGCTGCTGGGCAGATTCTTGTGGAAATATGGCAGCCAGGCAAAGGTGAGGGCCTGGGCACATTTCAACCTGTTAGACCTCTTGCTCAGTGTAAAGTCTAATATAGCTGTAACGGATAAGATACATCTCTGCAGTAGGAAGGATAATTTAAATATAGTTTGGAAAATACCAGTTGGATACTTAAACTCACCATAGAGTCAGATCTTGGAAAATTTATCAGCGTGGATGCATGGACTTCATTCAATCTCAGCAAGTCAGAGATTCAATAGGTTTTAGAAAAACACCTGAAGGATCTGCCAGCAAGGCTGCACTAGTAACAGACCCACTGAGTTCCTTTTCTCCCAGCATCCAGGACCTCTTGCATGCAAACACATGATCAGGCAAAGCTGGGTTAACATGGTTCACAGCAGCTGACAGCAGCTGGAGAAAGCCCCTTCTAGAGCCCAGGGGTGTGACAGCTGTGACAGTGATGTGAAAGCAGCAGCTGCAGCTGGTTCATAGCTAACGGATGGGACTGACCAGCTGCAGCTGGCACACAGAAGGACGGAGCAGGAGAAACGCCACAACACAATGCTTTGAGTAAGAATTCAGTGCAGGGAATGTGAAAATGAAGTTAGTGGTGCGTATACCTCCCTTGGCTGGAGAAATTTACATAAGGTGACCTTTGAGTGACATAACCTTATGATTAGTTCACATTTTGTGTTGTCAAGCCGGAAAAAGGTAATTTCTACATTGTTGCTTATACATATAAAATGAAAATCTGTCCAGTGAGACAGAATTATAGAAGTAGAATCAAACTAAATAATTTGCTTTTGATAATGTGTCATGCTTAAGAGAAAGTGTTTTCTCTGTGAGGAGGTAATTTTATTTATTTTTTGTTAAATATCTAGATACAGTGGACAATGTGAATAGTTAATTATCTTCTGTCCGCCTGTGTATAAATTAGCCATCAGCACAAATGAATGAGTGGAAACATATTTTGTCATTTATTGAGAAAAGAACCCTGAACAGATTTGTCCAGACTCTCAGGCTGTTTAACTAACATTGACGGTTTTCCAAAAAAAAAAAAAAAAAAAGGCTTTTTTGTGTAATGCTAGGTAGTCTAGAAGATGATGTATATATTGTGTGAAATGTTAATTATATTCTTTTACTTACACATTTTCATGGCTCAGAACCAAAATTGAGTTTATAAGGCTCTACTACTCCAAAATTGAAAACATGTTCTGGTTCTGTAAGTAGTAATGATGAGGACCTTGAACTGGCAGCTTAGTTTGAAGATATCATTAGCATTCCACTTAACCTAGTTTTGTCTCCTGTTTTATAAAGAGACACTTAATATTGTAGCAGATACCTCTTTTATGAAAGTGACCTTCGTGGAATCATTTTGACTTAATCCACTATAATTAGGGATCAATTTCAGAACCATCAGAGTTTCCTTAGATCATCTTTGATGGATCAGCTTAGCATAAATTTTAGCTTTATTTCATATTACCCATTGTAAAGAACACTCAGAGGCTTGAACTAGCCTGTGTTGACAAAAAGAGTTTCATATTAGTAAGTAAAAACTGATTTAGGGAAAAAAAGTAAAAAATAAAATAACTTCCTATGTACACAGTATAGGAAAAAACAGTCCCTGTGACTGGATTAATAAGGGTGCTGAATAATGATAACGTCATGAGGTCTTACATTTCTCTCACACCTCCAGATTAACCATATTTTACATGCAAGGTCACCATTGCCAGGCAGAAAGCAGAAGGGAAACGTGGATCCTAACCAGTGAGTCCATAACTCTTAAATCACGCAGCTATAATCCTCTCAAGTCTTTTCCTCTTCCTACGCTTTTTCTGACCTGCTTTTGAAAGACTCTTCAGGGAAGGTACCACTATAAGACAGAACATCTCATTTTCAAATGAACATCCCATATTTTCACAGAGATATTAAACACTCCTATAAGGCTAATAAACACCAACATTGTCTTGAATGGATAAACAAATACTGCTCTTTTGACCTTTGGTAGGAGAGAAGTCAAAACACATTATAGCACCATGTGTATTTATTCAATGAAATTGAAAGGTTTTTAAAATGGAAGTACCAATAAAACAGAGGGTAAAACACTATGGAAACACTTCTTACTGTATTGCAGCTGATTGCTAGGATTACTTTGCAAGGAAAATAGCTTTCATATTTAGACTGTTCAATCAAATATGGGCAACTGGTGAATATAAACAATAGGAAATGTTTATTATGCCTCTTCTGGTATCATTAGTTATTAAGCTATTGTTTCAGCAGTAAAAATAAACAATATGTATATTTTGATTCTCCAGTAACTTATTTGAAATTAGGTTTCACAACAGTGTTTATATATTAGTCTGATCAAATACTGCATTATCTTCCATGCTTCTTGGTGGTATTTATGTATTAAGCTTCTTTTTATTAAGTTTCTTGTTGAAATATGATGTATCAAATAAAGGCTCCCTGTAGTAAATTATGTAGGTTTCTTGGTAACATCATTGCATTACCCTGCTCTGAATGTGCCTCATTAACATAACATGAATTGCAATAGGGATTTTAATCTTCAGTCTTGCAGTTCTTTATGCACATCTTTCTCTCCCCATAACTTTTCATTACCATAGGCTAGGAGTTTAGGCTGATCACCAAACAGTAAGGGGAAAAATCTTGTTCCAAGATGAATGAATACAACTGCCTACAGGATTAATATCCAAATGTTTTCTCAATGATGATAATAAACAGGGCACTGGGATGAAGTTTCAAGGCATACTTCTACCACTTTTACCTGCCCTGCATACTTAATGACAGCAGAAAATAAATGACCACTTTAACATAGTGCCATAAAATTAAATGTTATGAAAACCAAGAATCTTCCTATGCATCTTGTGCACCTCACTAGGCCACTTGAGTGAGGGACAGTTTTTCTGTGCATTGGCATTAGAAAAACAGGAACTGTAGGAAGGAACACAGGCCATACAAAGAACCCAGTACAAAAGAGTCTTTTGTCAGTGCTCGTGTTGTTGCTGTGTAAGCATATTTTTTCCAGATCCATTTCTTATGTTTATATGGTCACAATGAGACACTAGACACTATGCTCCAACTTTTTTAGAAGACAGGATTCCTATGTTCTTTTTCTAGAAGCAAAGAAAATTACATCAAAAGATTTTGTATAAGAATGTTCAGTTATATATTACTCTGCTTAAAAGGAAGTCTATTTTATGTTGTAAAATAAACTTCAAATGAATGACTAAACCCAAGTGTGTGTACAGCACTGAGTACAGGGGTTAAATAAATAATTACAGATAACTTTCATCTCTAACCTTAAGATCCAATAGGCTTTTATACCTGCACTTCATAACTAGATGGAAACTTTGTCATTTGCAAGTCAAAAATCTGAGACCAATTCTTCTCAGAAATGGCTCAAGTTGTTATAGATACAACTGATATTCTCTCTTACCAACTTGCTTTACTACAAAGTAACTTGGATCAGATCGGACGTGTGATATCAATTTTAAGGGCGTTATAAAGGTCCCTAAATGCACATTTATCTTGTAGNGGTACACAGCTAACGTTTCTTTTAAGAACTAAATCAGTGTTCACACAAGTAACCTCCATGGCTTAATAAAAGTTGCTATATCCTAGCAAGGAGTTAATATTTTATTTTTAAGAATACTTATGGATTTATGTGAACAGGGCAAGTATATTTTTTTTATATTTTTATATATTTTTTTTTAAATATATATTTTTTTAAAAGGAGTTGCTCTTCGTACTCATAACATTTTACCTGATTTTTTTTTAATCTGAAAAAATAGGAAGAAATTCTGAACTAAAAAGAATCTCCAGAAGATATTTTGATAGGATACACATCTATCTGGGCAAGAGTGGGCAGAATCTCAGGTGCGAATAATAAAAAAAAAATCAAAACTTCTGCAGATTTCTTACAAGCTGAACCCAAAGCACACAACACAAGAGTAGAACAGTTAAACTGCCTGCAGTGTGACAACACAACACCG
>VXAV01008535.1:0-12012 GCA_013399715.1 Alectura lathami
TGCTCATCACAGTAAAGAAAATCACAGAAGAGGTCTGACTGGATGCAAGTTATGCGCAGTGCAAAAACAGGCAGTTGTAACTAGTTTTTTCTTTTACATTATGTGGAATTATGTTACATCTTGTTTTGTCCTAGTGTAGAAGGGCACATGGAAAGGTTTAAGCCAAGTATGAAATTAACATAAAAAATGTTCATGTTAACCATATCAAAAGGATACAATTGGTTGGAAGTGCTAAAAAACAACCAACAAAAAAACAATTCTCCTGTGAATTTGGTAGAAGCTGGGACACTTCTACTGAAGTGAAGCTAGAGGAAAAGAAATGAATATTGTTTTTTAAACCTTTACGAAGCTCTGCTTCTCCGCACAGCTGCACTACACTGTGCCTGTGTTACTTCTCCCCTGTCCCACAGTAGGGATCGCCACCTTCTAAGTGGAAGGCATTGCTGCGGAGGGGGGTATGACAGGCCCCGCACACACAGGAGGAAGCGTGCCACTTTTGTTTCAAAGCCTTTATTACTTCCTG
Source organism: Alectura lathami (assembly GCA_013399715.1). NCBI lineage: Eukaryota > Metazoa > Chordata > Aves > Galliformes > Megapodiidae > Alectura > Alectura lathami. The sequence continues at coordinate 524 of VXAV01008535.1, forward strand.
TGGGGGTTGCAAAGAGTTATTAACACATTATTTTGATGTGACAACTAGATTGCAGTACAGTGCTTCCACACGTGGTTCGTTTCAGAAGTACTTGGCTTCCTACTGCTACTTTCAATGTGAGTTGCACACGCAGTTTCTGCTGATGTGACACTCTGTGATTTATTTATGGTCCATTTCCTATTTTGTCACAAGCAACTCTATGTGAACGTTCTAAAAAACAAAGAGTGGTACTGATCGAACAACCCATTCATTCTGTCTCCATCTTACTTTGGATCTTACCCACAACAGTCCCAAGATATGGAAAGCAGCATCTTCAACAGCTCCCAAAGTCTGTAAATAGTTGGTCAGAAGACATCATGTCGAAAATTATTACTTGAAGGGACTACACCGCCTTTCCTCAAAGGGGCAGAAAAGGCTTAATATTAGAAGAGGTAAAAATACACTGTCTGTGTGATGGGAACTCGCATGGTGTGCCAGGGAACAACTGGAAGAATGCAAACGGAGCATGTCGTTACCGAGATGCAGGGAACTCTGTGGTCAATGCTCCCACTCAGGATGGGGCTGGCTGCCGGTCACCAAGGATCTTCCTCTGGCACTCGGAACATTCCCGGGCCAAGAACTTCTCAGAGCAGACCTCGCAATACAGAGCCCCTTTCTCTTCCACAAATCCAATGTAAGCCGTGGAGGTTTTGCAGAGAGCCCAGTTAAACTCCTCTGGGTGCCACAGCTTCCCCAGGGCCACCAAGAAGGGTCCTCTGGTCAGGAACAAAAGGTTAGTGAGCAAATGCCACGGCAGCGGTTACTGCTGAAACTTTCAATTTCACAGCTGTACTTCTACAACACCATTGCACTGTTAACAAACACATACTGCTCCATCCCTCTTCCCTCCTATGAGATTGTAAGCAAGTGTCAAGTGCTGACTAGATCTGTTCTCACTGAACTCTCTCCCAGAGACTCCTGACGCCAGTGAAGACCACTTCCTTTCACTTCATGGGATTTCAAAAAAATCCTATTTTATCACTGCATTAAATACTGTGCTCAAACAGCTGCTAGGAAAAAAAGAAAAAAGGAAAAAAAGCTTTGTCCCTCATGTTCCCAACTATTTCTATCTACTGCAAAGAGATATTTGACTCGGTGATGCCATCAGCTGTCTTCCAGCATGCATTTGTATCAAGGCCTAAAATGTTCAAGTGTGCTTGATTCTATTAAGGGCCAGTAAGAGCAGGTTCTGGCGAACCAAAGATTCCATAGCTGTCCTTATCCAACAGGTTTGTTGCAAGACAGCCCATTCAGCTGCTCTTAGTCTATTTTTTTTCCCCCAGAGGTTAGTTTATATAGGACATGTTCTCCAAGGACAGAAATACAAAATCTGAAAGCCAGAATATCAGTGTACAGAGACAGAAGAACACAACGTATCTACCCAAAACATTTTACAGTGAGCAGAACAGATCACTACCAACAGATTAAACCAGAATATACGCATTCAACACAACATGAACAGGAGCTTAAAATACTGCACTGTATACAGAAATCAAATCTAAGCTCTAGACTACATCACTGAATGCTGCCAGCCAGAAGCACTCCAATGGCTACATTCACAGCCCTCTAGAAAAAAGTTATGGCTCTGATGTAAAATACTGACTTTTCCAGACGTACATGCATCCAGCAATTTCCATCTGCATTCTGGTCTTCAAGGTCACAGACATAAGCTTTTATGGAGTATGGAAAATGCATTTACAAAAATGAAACACACAGATAATGCTTGTTGCCAAGGGTGATGAAGAAACAAACTCCCCTCTGCTTTTCTTCCTCTGCTACTGAAATGCATGCCCTGGCAGCACAAGTTTATGGGAGTTGTTACTTCTGGCAAGTGCAGAAATCTTTTCCAAGTAAACTAAAACAGATAAACATTATGAAAATCAAAAATGTTTGTTCGTTCTGAATGTTTGTTTTTCACCATTAAGCCTACTGTACATGAATGATGTATAGTAAATCAGTGTGTAATGTCTTGGTTATAGAGACATTCAGTGTTGCTGAGTAGGAAGAATCCCAACATGTGCACCTCAGAAGCACCTGGACCTTGAACAAGTCACTCAGCTACCGAAGTTCATTCTGGATTATAAATGCCTGCCAACCTGAAAACATAGGAAGAGAAAAGCGTCTGAGGACATATACTCAAATGAATGTGCTCTTAATCAAAACCCTTTTATATCATCATACACGGCCTTCTCATTTGCAGGCCCCATTTCATGAGAAGACAAAAATACACGCTAAAACCAAACCTGTTTGTAAATATTTTTTCCTCCATAAAAATTAGTGTTGCTAATTTGTGTTTATCTGCTGAATCCCAAAGCCCATTCAAACACATCAGCCAGCTCTTTTTTGCACTGTGCACTTAACAAAACCCTACAGCTTGCTTCAAGGAAGAAAAAACACAAACACCACAGTTATTCCCTTTTCTTGGGTTTCATTACAGCTTTCGTTATTGCTGTGTTTAGGAATGATGTTTCTCTGAACGCTGCCCAAATTTGAAATCACTGCTGGCCAGGAGCAGGATTTCTCTACACAAACTCTTAGAGATGTTAGAGAAACCAGGTCAGAATTTCTGAGTTACTTAAAGTACTAAAAGAGGACAGGAGAAGATCACTCTTCATCAGTTTGAGAAATGTTGGTCTACTGATGACCCTGTGATAAAACAAAAATTCTCTTCTACAATAACCATGCTAAAGAACACACAACTTAGCACCATGCTAAGCAAGAGCTGTGGCCTAAGCAGGAACTAACTGGGCATAAGACCAGTGGAGCAGGTGGATGCAGTCCACATTTTCTGGACTTGGGTCCCATGCCCAAATCTGCAGGAGATGCAGGACACCCCACTGGATCACAGAGACAGTTCAAATGGAGATTTAGTGTTGTGTACTCTAGGAATAAAAACTAACAGACCAAGACATAGGCTTCAGATAATTCTGTATTTGCCAGAATAGCTTTGGTTAGTGAACACAACCTAAGTTCTAAAAAGCTTTTTGAAGTTGAATATTTGTTGAAATAAGTCAAAAAGTGGCTGCTAGTTACAATGCCCAAGCCCCCCTTATACTGCCCAAGTGCCAAGCCCCCCTTCTAACACCCAAGCCCCAAGAGCCAAGCCCCCCTCCTCATGCTGTACACTGCGGTGTCAAACTCACACAGCCAAAGCCCCATCTGTCCTTCCGGCACAGACTGCTCCCCACACCAAGTCCAGCTCACTGCTGTGTCACAGCACATCACCAGAACAACATGCACTAACAGGGCTGGCACTAAGAAGAGAGTCCTCAGACTTTCAATGTCACTGCCTAAGGGGGAGGAAAAAAGAAAAAAACACTTGCTCTCTACCGACTGCTTCCAGCTAGTAGACTTAGTTGTTCCCATGGCTATCAGACTAAACAAAGCCAATATTCACTGATCTCACCCTCAGGTAAATGCTCATAACCCACACTATGGGGTTGGGTTTGTTTTCAAAGCCTACTCACTCATGAATCAACTAGAACAAACTTCAAGAAGCTGCCAATCTCTCATCTTCTGGTTACCAGATGTCCTCCAACAGAAACAACCCTGTTGCCCAAGTTGTTCTTTCTTTACTGCCGCCTCCCAGCAAGGGCACACACCACATCTTTGCAGCGCTTCACGCAGGACCTTCTGAGCAGCAGACCAGCTGGCACATTCTTGCCATCTAATTAAAAAAAAAAAGGGGGCAGTGGTGAAACCTCAAGAGAGTCCTCAGACAGCTGTCAGCAATACCACCTGTCTCTCTTCTGGGCACTGTGGATCTACTCACAAACCCCACTGGCTGCCAGAAACGCGCTCATTTTCCCCTTTCCCCAGGCTTTGCAGCCACAGGCACCAATCCTTGAACAGGCCAGTTGAAAGCGATGCCACTAAGCGCAGCCCCACCAGGCTTTCTTTCTCAGCTATGAACTTCAGCTTTTTCAGCCTTTTGCAAGGAACGCTGAAGATCATCCATCTTTTGGGTTTGCAGATGTAGAATGTGATGGTTGCCGATTTCTGAAGGTCTTGGCTGGGTTATGGCACTTGGACAAGTCACAAAGATGGAAAAAGCTACTTATCTGGCATTATTTCTACACCCTCTCCAAATCAGGTAAAGCTCAGCTGTGTCTGGCTTACAGGCTGTGTTTTTTCAAACGCAAATTCTATTATGGAAAAAGACGTCAAGGGATGAAAGTTGACTTAATGTTACAGAAGCATCCCAAACTGAAATTAGCATTCACAAGAATGTTAGCTAACTGGCCAGTAAAGCGCCTCTTCTTCCCTGGCTGAAAACTTACACCGCTCAAGGTGAAACAAGTCCTACACATTTTTTGCACCACACAACCAAAGCAGTGCCCCCTTCCAGAGAGGAGGCAAACAAACAAAGCCAGGGACTTCCTCCAAACCACCTGGGCGCTCACAGAAGCGAGCTGTCTCTGGTGTCAGCCTCTTCTTCCCTGCTGGGTTGCTGATTCCATAGCACCCATTAAATCCCACGCTGGGTCAAGGTGTCAGCTGGGAGACACTGCAGTGAAGATGTGTCTTCAAGTAGTTAAGTCACTGATTCACTCTGGGTCAAACCAAACTTTCCCAACTTTAAGACTTACCAGAGACACTCCACACCTTTGGACAGTATCCAAGCAATTTCCATTGACCTAAATTTTCCTTTCCAAATGCCCTAAGTAGCACACAGAAGGTTCTCACCCTCTGATTTTACATCAAGTTGCACACCATAGCCTGCATTAATGGGACTGGGTTGCAAATCTGAACTTCAGCACTGACCTCAACTGTTGAAGGGTAATATTCCCTTATAATTAGGCATTTGTCTTGCAGCCAGCTCATATTTTTAACATGGAAGTGGAATTTGCTGTTAGGACTTCAAGGAAGCATTTAGTAATCCTGAACTCAGCTCACCCAGATGCTGAAGAGCCATGAACATGGAAGGGCTGTGGGAGGCAAACAACATTAACACATACCACAGAAATCAGTGAGGATTCACATCCTCGGTTCTAAACCACTTACGGGAGATGGGCTCCAAGAGATGGGAACATATGGACCACCGCACTGGGTCAGACCTGAGGTTGGTCTAGTCCAGTAGCTGCCTAGCTCTTTGGAAGCGACGCTGTTTGTGCCTGGCTGTTTTCAGTGGACCTTTCTCCTCAGACATCCACTAGAACAGCATCCAGTCCTGCTTCTCAGATTTAAGGCACCTGATGTCAAAGCACAGTAGGCCATTTCCTCAGCATTTAGGCACTTCGAGGCATCTCCGGCAAATAACCATTTACTTTTGGTCATGTTTTACTTTGGTTTAATCCAAAGGTCCTCCCCGCTCCAGAGTTCCAGCACTGCAGACAAAAAAAAGAGTTTGGAAGAACTCCAAGCCCCACGTTACTCGCTTTCACGTAAAGACCAAGTAAAACCACAAAATCATCTCCTCTTCATTGCTGAGTTGGAAGCACAGGGTTCAAGCAGCCCAGGTAAGTATTCAAGTGCCAAAAGATCTTACTTTAGGGAAGTATTTACGCAAGCTGTTTACCAAGACAGGGTTCTGGAAGCAGCAGCACTATGCTAGGCTTGCCAAAGCAGTGAAAGCGTAAACTGAAATCTTTTAACGTGGATCACATCTAACAGATGGACTAATTCCTCCAAGTACAATTTGCCATCGACCCCTTCGAGGCTGCAGTAGAACTAAGGAACACTTGCCACTGGATGCAAATTCCCTGTGAATCGGCTGACAGCATCATGACAGAATGGCTCACTGCCTTTAAGGGCATGTTGAGAAGTTGACAAGTTTGACTTCATTAGCACAGTACACGCCGAACAAGGTTGTTAAAGACCTCGTGACAGTTATCCCCAAGCAAGGCATTTGTTTTCAGCTGCACCAGTGGCAGTAAATTCAGACCCACTCCAATTTTACTCCCAACTAACATCAGTGCAGCAAGACAGAGCATTTGCCTTGCTCCGTCTCAGCACAGCATTTCCTGTGGCTCTAACACCCCACCTCGCCAACATTTACAACTTTGTAAAGGAAACAGAGGTATTAGAACTCAGCCTGCTCCTCACCTGCTCATTTAAACCTGCAACCAAGACAGGGCTGATTAGTAATTACACAAGAGAATCAAATGGCATTTACACTAATGAAATTAAAAGGAGAAAAGTATTCTGAGCAAGTGTGGCATTGTGTTTCGCAAGCAGCTTCAGATCTACTGGTTTTTCCAGCAAAAGCCAGACTTCAGTGCTATACTGCATGTAATTTTTGCTCCCCAAAACTAGACACACCAAAGATCTTCCCATACACAAGTGACTGGTGAAGCAGCAGGAAGCCTGTTTCCAAAATGAAGGAGACCACCATGAATCACCACAAGACCTGCTGTGTTTACAAAAGCTGTTTATACTAGCAACAAAAAAATCCCTGAGCATGCAGCGATGCACACCACGCTAGTTATCACCGCTGATGAAAGGTGCTGGAGTAACTGTCCCTGTTATTCTGAGAACAGGGTTCAGAACAGTGCTTCAGAGCTGTTAGAACTAAGGCAAAAACCTGCAACAGGACTGCCAAATATATACACACAGAAGAAGAAATTTTCACTTAGTCCACAACTACTTTACATCTCCAGACATTTCCTATGACACTTGAAGAGCATCGGTGTTTTGTTCTTCATATGAACTCTCACCCTTGCCGCACATGAAGCTGTTCTAACAGCTGTCTAGACACAAAACATCACACTGATCCTTAACCAGCCCTATCCCAACTACGCCAGTAAGAATCCACTGCAAAACTAGCCAAACCAGAACTATCCTCAGAGGAAAATTTAAAATCAAGTACACAAGAGCAGCATAAACATGTTCTTTAATATCACTGAAGATCAATCTGCATCATAGTTTGAAATCTAGGTCTTCAAATAAATAATCATCCCGACTAAATGTGTACAGAAAGGGAGCTCTCAAGGCAGCAGCGCACAGCTGGATCCCTGCCTGCTAATGCATCCCCCAGCAAGAGAACGTACAATAGGCAGCACACACCGGGAAAACAACCACAACAGAGCACAGCTGCCACCTCCAGCAACAAACCACTGAATATGAGGGTGAAAAAGGGGGATGAGAAGTGAGGGAAGGCATGCGCTGCCCTTCCAAGCACCACCATTACCCCACAGCCTTTTTACCATCCTAATAAGGATGATGAGAAGCCTGGGGCTACAGCTCATCTTCTTGCTTCAAAAATTCACTCTCAACTCAAAGATCAACACAGCAGTGCTCTGGAATAGGATGTTTATTCCTCAAACTGATACTGCGGCACCAGATCTCATACTCCTGATTGGCCTCTAGTCAGGGAACAACTCCTTTCCAGTAACTGCAGAAGCAATCCAGAATACTGAAAGACAGCTAAGAGCTGTTTGTAGCAGATCCTGGCTCGCTGTGTTGCACAGAACAGTGACATGACGGGCTTTCAGAAGGTGTATGGTTTCCAAGCACAATATCTAGTGTCTTATGTGCACACAATAAAACCTTCCAGAAAAATAATTTCTTCCTCAAAGGGAACCTTTGACTTTCCTTCAGTGACTACAATTACTCTGCCATAAAAATATGCCCAGTGTTGAATCTCTCACTTCAAAACAAGAAAGATTCAAACCAGAAAAAGCAACAAGGAAAAAATATCAGCTACCTGAACAGAACAGAAGTTCTGCAACTCTTGGCTACAAGTCAATTAAAAAAAGCTTGCTATGCAACACTGCTGTGTACCTACTGAACAGCTGTTACCGAAGTCAAAGGGTTGTTTCAATTGCTGGCTTGGCTTTGGCCAAACACAGACTGGGGTGACATACGCTGTACACTTCACACAACTGACAGGTACAAGGCGAGTCTCAGATTTCTAGGACTGTCAGTACACAGGATTCCCAAGTTGCTCAGGATAGAGGGGCAGGAGCATCAGTTCTCAAGGAAAGCCACGTAGTCCGTCAGTCTGGCCAGCTGCTGCTCATTTGGAATTGGTGGAACTGGAGCAGGTTCTAGAATGATCAAAGAGACAACAGCATTAATGAAATGGAGAAGGCAAACCAACCTCCAACGCCACCCATCGCAGCAGCGAGGAGGAAACTAAACATGAGACAGCCACAGGGCACATACCCCCAGCACAGCGACGGCTGTCCAGGCAGGAGATGGCAGCCCACCTTCCTGTTGCCTGCAACATGAACACCCAGCGGGTGGTTAAAGGACCCACGCTGCTTCGGGCTGCAAGAACATGTGAAGGCCGACAACCAGAAGAGGGGTTTCAAGCAGCAAGACCCCACATTGGCTCTCCACATTGGTTTGAAACTCCACCTAAGCGTTAGACAACCCTGGTAACGGCTCTAGGCACTGCAGCCCACCAATTTGGATCTACTGCCACCGCCTTGTGACAGACAGAAGCTGTTCTGCATGACAAAACACAGTGCACCCCAACCGACGGCTGGGCTCTGAAGGAAAACACAAGACTGCTTTCTTGTGCACACAAAACTAGAGCAATCCCAAAGCACAAAAGCCATGAAGCCTACTCAGAGTTGCTTTGCAAAGGAACTGCCTTTTATTTATAAAATTGGCTTTTTATCGCCAGTTTTTCTTTCAAATCAACTGCCTGACCCTGCTTTGGGACCAGCTATGAGGGTGAATCTTGGGCACTGCTTAAAATGCAGATTTATGGGTAAGGGGAAGAGAAGACTGAGGGAGAAGCATGCTTAGGTAGCCCCATTTTTTATTTTTTCATTTTTCAATGGTGGACATACAGTTCTCTAGGACTCAAGTCCTGTTTTGCAGCAGAAGCTTCCTACATTAATCATGCAAGCCTTCAACACATGCAAAAACACTGTACACAAACAGGGAGTACCTGATGAAGGAATAAATCTGTTAAAGGAAGCTTCCAGCACACCTACAGAAAAAAAAAAAAACACAGCAGAAGTTAGCCCATTGCACCGAACTTAAACAATTACCTCCGCCAAGGCAAAACTGCTTAGGAGCAGTCACTTCAGCTCAGCCTGCACAGCTCCGCATTTATCCCTGCCTCAAACAGAAAACTGCTGCAGATACCGCTTTGGGGAAGGAAAAAGTGTTTTTGCAGGCTGAACTTCGCGGGACCATTGGTTCTGTTATTAACACCATGACAGTTAAAAGCCAAAGAAATCACAGCAACAACTTCAAGTCCTCAGAGCAAAGATCTACCAAATCCCTGCCTAAAGAAGTTCAGCTTCTCCTATAAAGAGTTCTCAGGTTCAAAACCAGTCTATATTTACTCATCTTTATTAGATTAAGACATTTGAAGTCACCCAACTTATGTTCCACTGAGCCAGAACCAATACCAGAGGAGGACCACCAATGAGAGCATACCCTGTCTGCTTTTTTGTTTACAACTGTTCATTTGAAGGTTTGGTTTAATCCCGACTGCTTATAACCCCAACCTAAGCCCACTGCTTTGTGCTTCCCACACTTCATAAGCATTCCATGTTCCACAGCTGCACAAGTCCATATAAAATACCTAGAAGAATATGATGCAAAATCCATTAAGGCTAATGCCTAATTATTAGAAAATGTGAAATCCAACAACATCTAACGAGACAACAGCTCCACCCACCTGGCTTTTTAGGCATGACCATATGAGTGGAGAAGTCTGCTTGCCAGCCCTGTTCTAATACACCTGAAAAGACATGGTTACATTTGTAAGGAACAAATCTTCTGTGATCGCCAGGAACAAGACAGACGTACGCATGTTTCCATCTACCACCAATAACAGCTCTCTGACATCGCTCATTTGCGGAAAAACCACTCAGAGAAGAAACACCAAGTACCTTCCACAGCTTCTTCTACAGGAAGCCCAACGAAGGCTGCGAAATCATCTGCAGCTATTGAGGTATATGCCTGAGAAACCAGTCCGAACGCTCGCCTCCTCGTTGCATCTAGGAAGAGGAACGCTGTCAGCAGACACTCATCTTCACAGCCAGGAGATCTGAGGAAACGCTTCCAGTTCCAACAGCACACAACTGATTTGGAAAGCTGCCGAAACCTCCAAGCTCCCCCTCCCTTCCCACAGCTTGTCCAAGCCTCACAGGCAGCAGACAGACAGACAGCAGCTTGCTCACGCCACGACAAACCCCCCAGGGACGGCATTTAACCGCCAAACGCAGCCCGTGGCGCAGCCGGTACCTCTGAGTGCCTCCACGATGGGCTGGATGGTCTCGGACCACTGGTGGGCCCCGATGGTCGTGTAGATCCCTGGCAAGTCCCTCTGCCAGATCCTCTGTCCCACTGACCAAACAGCACCAAGCTCAGCATTTGCCTGTTGTGACAAAAGCGGTTAAGGCAGAGCTGCCCGTTCCCCACAACAGCCCTTCTGTGCCAGCCCACCTCCACTGCCCTAAAGTTGCACTTTATCAAGTACTTACAGATTTGATGGCAGGAGGGATTCTTTTCCAAAGATATCGTGCATTGTTCCTAAAGAAAAAAAAACAACAGTTCAAAACACTGCTCAGTAACCAAATGTCTGCTCCAAGGGGATGCCAGAAGTTTTGTGCAGATGTTACAGCCAGCACAGCCTTGGTGCTTTGAAATATTCCCTCTGCGTCCAGTGAGGCAGAAGGAAGTTCCTTTCAAGAAGCCACGGCTCTCACACTAGAACGAGCAGTTCATTAGCTGACCCATCTAATGCCAGCTTAGAGGTCTTTCACGTTCCGTTCCTACGCCAAGCAAACCGTCACACAAGTTAGTTTTCCAGTTTTGTTTTTCAGAGCTCAGAAGGATGGGCTGCAGGTGACATACTGTTCAACATGACTTATTATTTTAAGAACACAGCACATGCGTTGTGCCAGTCACGCAGCCGCCGGTGTTCCAGCAGCCGCAGAGGAATGAGGATCAGGCTGGCAGCACAGATCTGGGGTTAGGCACCAACAGAAGCCACTCACATGTCGTTGTGCAGCAGGTACAAAGCTAGGAGCTGGCCATAAACAAGGGGCGTTGCAATCCCTCCAGGGGCCTAAAGAGCAAGTACAGACAACTTGGTTAGCTGGTTCCACAGCCAGGTGCCTGACGAAACGCACCCAGGACAGTAACACAGGGCATGCCAAAGCAGCTGCTCCTTATCACACCAGGTAACGGCTGCAGACAAATTGCCAGAGGTTTATGCGCTCCACTCACATGGAAAGTTCCCACCACGCTTTATTAATAAAGTTGCATTTTCCCACGGATAACCTGCAGGTGCTAGAAATTTCACTCAGAAAATTCAGTTTTGCTTTGCCACGTCGATTTAAAAAACAAACCACATTCTTCATTGCACTGATGCTCTAGCTGTTGCCCATGGAGGTGGCAGCCACCTCTCCCAGCCGCTCACCTCAGCCGCCTCGGCCCCAGCGCCGGCCCCACGCAGGGCACCCCAGGGCACGACTCCCACCGCGCCCGGGCTCCCGCCGCACCTCCAGCTCCTGCGTCTCGCACCGCTCCTGCAGCTT
>VXAV01008538.1:0-15597 GCA_013399715.1 Alectura lathami
GCAGCGGGGTGAGCGAGGCCAGCCAGGAGCTGGCAGCTCCCCTGTGTGTGGCCCTAAGCCCAGCCAGTGGGCAGTGAACTGGGGCAGCCCTCAGGTATCACCCAAATGTTTAACTGGGATGCAGCTGAGAGGCACAAAGGGAAGGGTCTTCCTCCTTGCCCACGCGGTGGCAGCCCTGTGCTGCTGCCCCTCTTCGGCCTCCCTTTGCGGGACAGGAGGCAAGAGGCCTTGTTCGCTCCGAAGGCTTGACTAGGCCCCACTGCGCGGCAGGGCCTGTGTTCCTGCTCGTTTGCTAATTACACCCTCACCCACGCGCTGCTGGGAGAGCACGCGGAGGGGAAAGAGAAGCCCTGCTCCGAGCAGGCTGCAGGCTTTATCTGGCGAAGCATCCCGCCGCGGTGCCGGCCTTTTGGCACGCTGTGGAGCTGCGGCGCGCGGCCCGGCAGCTGTGCACTGGGGAGCAGCCTGGCCTTTGGCCCAGCGCCTGGAAGGAGGGGAAACACCAAAAAGATCCACAGCATGAAACCAAAGGCACCTGCCCCATCCCACTGAGGCACTCGGTGCTGCTGGCAACTGTGCAGAGCTCCCACACTTCAATATTTCAGCAGCCATGGCCTCCACGATGCGGCTGGCCCTGCATGGCCTGCGGCCTGGAGCGCCAGGTGCTCAGTGCTGGGCTCAGCCCTTCCCTTTCCCCTCTTTCCCCAGCACCTTTTCCCCATTAAAAAATGCTTCCACATCACCCAAACAGCAGGCATTGCCAACAGCAAGCTCACTGCTATAAAAAAACACCAAAACTTCTTAGGCTCCCCAGCCAAGAAGCTCTGGGAGACGCAGCCTGGTGCACATCCTCTATCCCCCTGCTCACATCGGGCCACCAGTATCCACCAGTATCCACCAGTATCCACCACCCAGGTGGTCCTTCGTGCCCCTGTGGTGCTGGAAGGGATGCAAGAGGCTCCTCGGCACCCTGCACAGGGGAACGGGAAGGGACTCAGCGGCTGCGTCGGCTCCAGCAGCAAGGCAGGGGACATGGATGTGACGTTGGTATCTGGGGAGGGAAAGAGAGAGGGAGTTAATTGCAGCGTTGAGGGCAAAGCTGGGGCCATGCACAGAACGCCCCGACACACAGTCCCTTTTCCCTATAAAAAATGCTTCTACATCATCCAAACAGCAGGCAATGCCAACAGCAAGCTCACTGCTACAAAAAAAATATAGATATTAAAGGGGCGGGAGTGGGGGAGTTGAAGAAGTTGGTGTATTTGGGGCCACAAAGTTGAGCAAAGAAAACAAACAAAAAAAACCTGTTTTTTTTTTTTTTTTTTTCCTTTTTCCACCAGTTCCTCCAAAACCATCCATATGACTGCTGTTTCCAAGGGGCTGATTACCACAGTCCAGGGCTGACCGCAGACTGCACGTTTCCATCTGCCCAGGGTTCGGAAAAGCCTCATTTTCATCGACTTTCCTCCCCAGGCCAGCCACTCCCTTCCACCGCTGCCTGATAAACTGGCTCTGGAGACAAACAGCAGCAGAACTGCCCTCCCTGCTCAGCCTGCCTTGCTGCTTAGTGCATGCAAATGGCTTTCCCTAGGAGTCACCGACAGAAACCGGCTGTGACTTTGTTCCGGCAATAACAGCGAGGTTCTGACAGGTTTCTAGCATCTAACCCAGCAGCAAGCAGGTCAGGAGCAGGGAGATTACCTGCAGGATTTTAGGCTGCCCTGAGTGCCACTGCAGGCACCTGGGGCTTGTGCAAGGCAAGGTGTCCAGCTGTGAGCTGGAGCAACGCACGCAGTAAAACTCGGCAGCTTCTTGCATAGTGTGAGCTAACCCTCGCGGAAGGGAAGCCAAACCTGTGCTTGCAAAAGATTTGTTATCTCTGCTGTAATTAAATAATCAGGAAAAGAGTCATTGAACAGACCTGAGGTTTATTGTGACTGCAGCCTGGCAGTACCAGAATATAGCACTGAGGCTGGCAGGCTGCCGAAATCCTCACGGGCGCTTTGGGGCCAACGTTCAGCTTTTAAATGCCAGAACTGAACGAGCGCCTGCTCAGTGCTGCCAACTCACCCAGGGCAGGCAGGAGGTGCTGGGGGGACAGTGTCACCATGTCACCTGTGCAGGAGCCAGGGTGCCCATGAAGCATGACATCGACTCCTGGCTTTAGGATGGGACCTGGGACTTAGAGGCTGGGAGCAGGTCCCCAGCCCATCTGTGACCTTACCCGATGGAAATGAGGCTGTCACACAGGACAGGCAGTTTGGAGAAGCCACTTCTCTTTTGGAGCCAGGCAGCTTGGAGAACCTGCCCCTGGTATCGCCCAAAATCACCTCCTGGCATGTGCAGAGCTGTCCCCATCAGCTGTCACTGCCGTTCATCTAGCACCAGAGCACCTGGCATCACTCTCCGAGCTCCTGGCTGGGCCTCGCTCAAGTTTATACACACAGAGAGCCTTTATTTGCAGAGTGCTCGGTATTTATTCCCCATTTGCAAGCGTTCGCCTCCTCACGCTGTAATTCCTGTGGGAACGCTGAAGCTGGCTCAGCCAGTTCTCTCCCCAGCTTACCCTGAGTTTAACACCTTTTAGCCAAAACTTTTTGCCTCCAACAAGGGCAGAGGCCAGGTGAAGTCTGCAGTTCGAGGACACATCCAAGCGGGTCCCAGCAGGATGCCCCAGTGCAGCTCCACCGCTTCACACCACCACCAGAGGCACCGCCATCAGCTCTGCGGCCGTGTGCGGGAGGCGGCCAGGCTTTCACGTTCCGTGCACGAGTCCTGGAATTGCTGCTGGCAGCAAGCACCGTGGTGATGTCATGCCGCACGCCTGGCAGGGGCACGGGAGCTCTGCCCAAAGGCGCGCCCGTGCGAGGCTGGCCTCGGCTCCAGAAGGGCTGGAGGCCGAGCCGCTGGGGACGGGCTTCCAGCTGAGCAGTTTCATGCCTTAAATTAAAAGCAGGCTTGGTGCTGTATGATCAACATTTTTCAGGGATAAATTATTTGGATCTCAGGGCTGGTATGAACGCAGCCTCACCAGTTTATAGGTGAGATTCTTTTACTTTTCTTCAAACACACAAAGCACTTCTTCCTACCATACGACTGCCAAGCTGCCTTCTCCAGCTGCGGCGCATTCCCCGTAGGATTAGCAGTGGCTGCCTGCTCACAAAGTACCAACACCTGGAGAAATCAGTGGGGGAGGTGCCCACCTGCCTTTTGGGTGCCCCTCCCTGTAGGAGGATCCCATGGGGATCAACGTGGGTGTTGCAGCACAGTCTCTCTTGCTGCAGGAGCTGCAAACCAGCAACTGCCTTGGCCAGACTCCTGTAGGATGATGGAATTGTTGCAGAACCCTATAGCCGGTTCTGAGCCCAGTTTTGGCAGAGGTGCAGCAAGGACCTGCCAAGGCAAGTGGAGGGGATGTCACAGGTAAGGCATGGGCTGCACGTGTGTGTTGGGAACATTGGACCTGGCCTTCACTTGCCAGCCTCGGTGCTTTATTTAAGGAGCTGTCAGTGACTGGGGCTATAACATTAACTTATTAAAAAATAATAAAAAAAAATCATTATAAAAAATAAAGTGAAGAGATGTTCTCTCTGGCAAAAACTCATGTATATTTTAAATACTTCTTTTAACTGAAGACTGGAAATGAAGCCAAAGAAGCACATAAAACCCTTACACAGTGACTTTTCACCTGCTTTATTTGTAGGCTGGCATATTACAGTTCCTACTTCTCTTGTGCTTCTGCCAGGCTCCAGCACACAGTGAAAAATATCATCCATCCCCCACAAAGATCTTTATTAGGTCTGAACAATCCAAACATAGCACAGAGGAAAAAGGTGGGAGGAGAAAAATGAAGGCTCCGTGTTGTGGGGAACTGTTTTTTATTCGATGACTGAAGAATCAGTTCTCACCTCGAACTGTTCCCTATTCTTACTCCCAGCAGTGGGGCTGCTGTTGAGCTTTAATATTCAGATGCATCTGCTACTACAGAAAATTAATCCTCAGCTCTAGGACGGCTCTTAAATTGGGGCCCCATTGACCCGAGCTGTAAATGATGGAGTCCTCACACTCTTTGCTGCAATATTCAATAGCCGAGTGGCAGTTAATTATATTACTGAGCCACTGTGACAGGTGCTAGGCAACGCCTGAGGAGGAGAATTTGGAAAGGCCATTATCTTCCAGTGCTGGGAAAGCTCTCAGAAATCTCATTTTAACCCCTTCCACTCTTACCATGCCCTCACTGCGGTCCAGCCCATGTTAAGGCCAGGCATTTTGCAGATCAAAGGCCAGAATAACGCCCTGGGTGCTTTTTCCACCGGAGACAAGCAGGTGGTCACACTGGCCAAAGGCCCAGCAGTGGTGCCAGGAGCTCCTTCTGGGCTCCCAGCTAGCATCAAAGAGAAGATCACTGGGAAATGCCAGAGTGCTTCAGTAATTTCACCCGCTGCGTGATTCCCAGGTGCACCAACCCCACGCAGTGCGAGGCAGGGAAGTGAGCGGGTGTTAGAGGCTTTGGGCAGCATTCTTTCTTCCCTGTGTTAAGAGAAGTGGATTTTGATGAAGATATGGGACAATTTCCCTCCTCACAGTCCCAGCTTCCAAGGAAAAACTTAAGTGAAGCCTGTTGATCCCACCCCATAGGTGAGGGTTTCCAGCTCCTACAGCTGGCACCCAGAAACCTGCAGGCAGAGCTACCAGAAGTGTTACGGATTTGGATGCATCTGTTTTAACAAAGTGAGGTGAAAGTGTCTTTGACCTCTTCCTGGCCAGCTCCATCTTTGTACAGATTGGTGAAGCTGTGCAAAGGCTCAGTGGAGCAAAACCGGAAACCAGAACAGCAACCAAACATCCCACTGGGGAGGAGAGGAGGAACCAACTGCCCTCTCCCAGTGGTGTTGAAAGAAAACTTCTCCTGAGCACGTGAGAACCAGAGCACCAGAATTATACAGGATACCATGAGTTTCCATCAACCTTCTTATTCCCACACACCCCAAAGCACCAATAAACACATTCTTCTTCTGGTTACAAAACCCCTTCCCTCCCACTCAGGTCTCATACAGAAGTCTCAGAAGTTCTCATTTAACAAGCAACAACAGTTTGGATGTTAAATAAACACCAGGACCATCAAATGCACCTTGGCTTCTAGGTTTCTGCTGCCCACCGAAATGTAAATATGGAGCATAAAGAGATGCAGGATTGCCCAGCATCCTAAGGGTCACTTGCCTACGTATTCCTCAGCTCCAAACCAACCACCCAGATACCCAGCAAAAATATCAAACTACCGAGACTTTTCCCAAAGCACTCGTTGCCCTACTACCTTTATTTCCCAGGTCTCAAACGTAAGTGCTTTTAGAAACTACAACCCCTTAAGCAAAATGGGGACAGGATGTATTCCACGGTCCCATCCATGAGAGGAGGCACGGGCTCTGGCCTCCCTCCTCACCCACACTCAGAAGGGTGACGTTGGCACACCCAGCTCAGAACGACGGCAGAGGGGCTGCAGCCTGCTTGCAGCCATTGATATAGATGCATCTTATAAGGTGCAGAGGGGACCATCTTGGAACAAGAGCTAGCAAGACCTTCAACACCACAGAGCTGATTGTTCTCTTCTGGTGCTATGTCTCTCTCACATTTAAGTGCAGCATTCTTAAGCCAACTACAACCTGTGGTTTCAGTGTGGTGTGTGGAGATGCATTTGAGGCACGACAGCAAGTTTCAGTGTTAGAGGACACCCTTACCTTATTGAACTCCTGAATACAAGCCCCCAAGCCCTGCCTCTCATGACGGCAAGTGCTTCCAGGTGCTGACAAAAGCTGTGGGGATGAGCGAATAAGGCACCGTCGTGATGCAGTTCCACGTGTCTGACATAGGGTCATAGCAGTCCAGCGTTTTGCACCTCTGAGTCCCAAAGTAACCCCCCACCACGTAGAGTTTATTCCCCGAGGCCAAAGCGTGGCACGACATGCGCTTGGCCGTCATGTCCCCAATGCGCGTCCACTGGTCCGTCTCGCAGTCGAAGCGGTAGGCGGAGGCGGCCGTGAACTCTGTGTCTCCCCCCATGATGAAAATCTGGCTGCCCAGCACCGCGGCTGCAGTGTAGCGCCAGGGCTGCGGGCATTCCGCTTTGATCGTCCACCGATTCTCGGACGGATCGTAGCACTGCACTTTGGACACCATGTCCCGGTGGATGCTGGTCCCACCGAAGACAAAAAGCTTGAGCCTGGCGCTTACCACCGCAGCGTTGCTCACGCCGTCCCTCAGAGGAGCCACCATCATCCACTTGTTGGATGCGGGATCGTACTTCTCTACTTGCTTCAAGGAAACAGAAGGCGACGCGGGGAAGACCCCAGCCACAGCGGTGTGTCCACCGACCACGTACAAGCAGTTTTCCAGCTCAGCTGAGCCATGCCCAAACCGAGCTATCAGCATGGGGGCAGCCTTTGACCATTCCTCATGAACAGTGTCATACACCCACACGTCTTTGGAGACCCCGTTCTCTGAGCCCCTGCCACCAGTGATGTACACTTTGCAGCCAATGGCACAGGCACTGAACTCCTTCCGTGGGCTCGGCAGGTCTGCTTTGGGGATGATTTCCTTCGCTTTGTGGTCCACTTGGTAGATCTTGTCACACATGAAGGTCTGTCCTCCCAGGATCAGCAAGGTGTGCCCGGCTTTGCGAGGCCTGGCACAGGGGCTGGTGACAACCCCATCGTTCTGGAGGATCTTCTTCTTGCACTGAATGGCTTCATCCAGGACAAGCTTGTTCCTTTCATCCACCATGATCAGGTCCTCACAAGCCAAGGCTTCCTTGAGGCATTCAGAAGGAA
Organism: Alectura lathami; assembly: GCA_013399715.1. NCBI lineage: Eukaryota > Metazoa > Chordata > Aves > Galliformes > Megapodiidae > Alectura > Alectura lathami. The sequence goes on from VXAV01008538.1 coordinate 6,825, forward strand.
GCAAGGCCAGGCGGACATTCCTCAGGAGCTCTGGGAGATACAGCTTCCGCTCATCCAGGTCGTACTTCACCCACTGAAGGACAGCCTTAAAGACCTTCTCCTCATCCTCAATTTCCAACTCGTCACTGGAGATTAGGTCTAACAGAATGTCCTTGGAGAGGTTGTTGAAGTCCTCGCTCTTGTGAACAGTCTCAAAGTTGACCAGGCACATCCTCCAGGAGAGCTCATAGAGCCGCCGGCACTGATGAGCATCCGAGAGCAGCATCATGCCCAGGCAGTTGGACGGGTACAGGTTCTTCTCCAGGAACTCGGCTGCCGCATCTCGGACGTCGTGGAACTGCAGCATGTCTCCAGCCTCCAGGAGAGACTCGGCGTTTTCCTCGTTGATGATGATCCGAGAGGAATAAGCGAAGTCCAGCAGCAGCTCCAGTACCTCTGGGTGGAGGCTGTCATGGAAATTCACCTCGTCGTCCAAGCTCTCCCGGAGGCCGTTGCTAAACATGGCTTCGAAGTACCTGCTGGAGGCAGCCAACACCGCACGGTGACACGGGAACGACCTGTTCCCTGCCCAAAGGGTAACGTCGGTGAACATGCAGTGCTTCCGGAGGGTGTTCAGGTGGGACAAGACGCAGTCCGGGTGGGAAGCTTTGTGGAAAAGCAGGATGTTCATGGAGCCCGTGCTCGTCCGGGATTTGCGGTTCTCGTGGACGCTGACGGACATGATGACGGATCTGTCGCCTGTGGAGAAACAAGCAGAAAACTGATGATTCCCTCGTCCTTACCGATGCTAGGCACCGAGCCAGCACCACAACACATGCATTCGTTATCCACTGACGGTGGATCCCAAACCTGAAGCGCCAGCTGACACCCGCTGCCTTGCTCTGCGGGTGCTCCTGCAACCCGACTGGCTGCACCCACGCCCGCAGCAGCTTCTGCACTCACACATCTCCTGCAATGCAACCCTGTGGGGCGGAAAGGAGGGGGGAAGCTCTGCCCTTTGGTTTCAGAAATGGAGCAACAATGTGAAGCAACCAAACGACAAACTTGATGGTAAATTGTCCCAACAGCTCCTAGAGGGTATTGGCAAACTGCAGAGGAGTTATTTTTCCTTAGAAAACAGCACCAAGAGAAGTTTATCTGACATAAAGGGCACTGGTCTGTCTTTGGCTCAGCAGAAGCCAAGATTTCATGAAGATTATTGCAGGTTTAGGAAATGCAGTTGCTGTTGGTTTAATTTACGGAATATCTACCTACCAGCACCAGCCCAAAGTTCTGAATGGATTTTACCAAACCATTTCTTTATAGGGTTTTTTTTTTTTTTTGATAAAACTCATGAGACTTTTTTTTTGCAACCTAAACATTTTGCAGTACAGATTCACATCACAGAATAGGACAAAAGAGACAGCTAACTTATGCTTTTTAACAGACAGGCAGACGAAAACACAACGCTTTTATTAGATACTATTTCATCTAAGTGCTACGTGATACCTATTCATGCCCGTGGAAGAAAAAGCCTTTGGAGCAATCAAATTAGTAGTACTTAGATGACAAAATTCAAGCCACTTGCTGCAAAATATACTAGCCAGCCCTAATTTTCCCCCAATGTAGCTAAAGCTGACAGACAGATACGCATACAGCCCTCTCTTACAGCAGAAAGTCAGTGCTGAAGTGAAGCTGGCAGCAGGACTGTCCTGAGTTTGAAAAATGAGCCTTCAAAACAAAACAAAGAAACAAACAAACAAAAAAACAAAACCAAAGGCTGAGATGTACCTGGGGAGTGTGATTTTTCAAATCATCTGCCACCCTGATGCCACCCCTTTAATTCCCTTTTGTAGTGCCTCTTCCCAAACCCACTGATGTCCTGCTTTGCAGGCTTGGGACCTGGGAGGCTGAAGCCCCACACCACCCTGCCCCAGTCACGTTATTCTTTAGAGATCAGTGATAAGCCACTCAGAGACAGCTGGTGAGTTCTGCGGGAGAAGCAGGACCGATCCCCAGCCCCATGCAGAGCTCCTGATCACTGACCTCGCCGGGACCCGGAGCAGCACAGCCCTCCCACGCAGTCCAGTGACCTCAAGCAGAGGCTGATGGCCAGATAAGCAGCCTGAATCATGCTCTGCTCATGTGCTTCCTACCCCCCTGGTCCTCCAGAGCCTCCAAAGAGCACACATTGGACAAATATTTGTGGATATGTCTCTCCTTCCCCCCACTCACTGTGAGTTATCAGGGCTGGTGGTCCCCAGACCTCCCTCATTCCTCAGGGCTGTGTCACAGTGCAGGGGAAAGGTTTCTCCTGGCTTCTGCATGTTCCTCACCCAAATCCCTGCAGCCTGGTGCTGAGGCTGCTCAGCTCGTTTCACTTGTGATGGCAGGCTGTGCAGAAACAGGGCTCCAAAACAGGAAGAAAGATGCCATCACTGCATTGAGCAAGTCGAGGAAATGGTTTCCAGCTTCCACACCCAGCTCAGGGACAACACTAATGCAAGAGCTTATACGTATTCTGGTGTCAAAGCTCTGCAAGGCCAGACTGAGGAATACAAATGAAATATTTATGAGGCTGCTGAAAGCTATTGATTTAGGTTCCTACTCCTACAATCTCAGAAACCATCCTGACATTGCTGCTGCTTCCTTTGCTCACAGCTCAGGTCACGTATTCAATGTTAACCTTTGATTTGCCTATCCACAAAAAAAAAAAAAAAAAAAAAAAAATCAAGCAATTTATATAGGACAGCTATAGAAACAAACATAAAGATTACAGTGAGGCAGCATCATTTTTTCTGACAGTAAGATCAGAAAAGGCACTACTCTGAAAGGAAGGAGCAGGTCCTTTAGAAATAAGAAATGCCTACAGAAAAGCTGCAGCAGAGCTGCTGTGATTATATTTATATATAATACACACACAGCATTTAACATCTAACATCTTGCCCAGGGTAACCAAATGATATTTCTATCCAACAGGCACTGAACAGCACTCGGGGCGTAAGCTGGTGAGTTGCAGTTCAGTGCCCACTGGGACTGCTCTCCGTATCACCACGTCCCACTGCAGGCCAGGAGCTTGCAAGCTGGAGAGACCACAGCCCCCGCAGCTGACCTCTCCTGGAGGCAGGGAAGGCACTGGTTGTCACTGGTCACAGGTTACCCAGGCTAGACAGACCAACAAACCGAAACCCAACAGCCTCTGAGCTCTGACTTTCAGCCATCACGCCAGCAAGGATTGCTCTCCTTTATTTATTAACTTCCAGGCAGGCTGTTTTGAGGGCAAACAGTGCAATGCACCTACTTCTTAAATCCTACTGTAGCTGGGCACAAGCAGAAAAGTGGCTGCTATTAATTTATCCCATCACAAACACACCCCAGTGCAACTCACAGTCTACAGAGAATTTGGCATCATCCCACACATATCAGACGAACTGAAGCTGTAGGCAGCAGACATTTCATCCAGTGGGTTTCTTCCAAAATCTGGTGGCCTTGTGAGCCTCAGAAAACTGTAACTGAAAGGATCTCTGCTTTTCATGATGTGCACAAACGTATGCTTTGGTTTCAGCAATGCTGAACTGCAATGATGAGGACGCTGGCCCCACGAATGTGCTCTCAGGCACTTCTCCAGCTGCATGCAGAGCAGAATTCGGCCCCCACCACATTCCTCGCCTCCCTCACCCAGCTACTGAGCTAAAGAGAAAAAACAGAAGCACTCAGAAGGAGGAACAGTTCACACAAATGAACCTGTCGGTGCCCCTTTGCATGCTCCCACCTGCTCTGCGGGAGCTCAGGGGGTTATCAGAGCTCACAGCTGCATCCTCCATCAGGCAGGATGCTCGCACTACAACAGATGTGCCAACTCGAACAGCAGAAGCTATGACCTGAGCAAAGTGTGTCTTGGCTTTTAGAGGATTTCATTGCATGCGCAGGCAGATGATAACCCTTCTCCCATATGGATAAGAGCAGAGAAGCATCAGCTTTTTGACAGCTATCCAGTGCTGTCTGCTGGCTATAATATTCCCCTGGCTGTCTGCAGCTTTTGGACAGCAGATGTAGGAAAGAGAGGATTTTTTCAGGAGAGCAAGATACGGGTGCTTTGGAAATCCTTCCTATGCAGGGCAGACAGCAACTCAAAAGGAGAGCAGGAGCTGGATCAGGGAGAAAAGACCTCTGATCTCAGCTCATGAAGAAAATGCCCAAGCAGCCCCTGGACAGGACAAAGCTGGCAAAGAGAACAGGGCAGGAAAACAAAACAGAAGTCCTATCTTGAAAAATCCAAGCAACTCCTACAAACTTCAAAGCCGTATCAGCCCCTGGTTTCCAACTACACAAGATCTGCATATGAGAGGACAGCCCAGAGGCACAGCTGTAGCTAAACTACATTTAGCAAGGGTTGGTGTTCCCTCATCCACCTTAAACCAGCAGAACATCCACAAATCTCCAATTTCATCCCTACAGGTATGGAATTCCCAGGTAATCTGGCCAAGCTGTCTGCACCTTGCAGGCTGTACCAGTGGCTGCTAGGACGCAGGGTGCTGCACCTCGTCCCAGCTCACAGTTACGGTGCTGGTTTTTTTTTTTTTTAAGTCAACAATATCTGAGAAAGAATAAGGTATTTCCCAGTTTGAAACTTTGAGGTTTCAAGAATCATTTCTGGTTGGAAAAGGAAAACTACACTCCCAGGACTGTTGTGGCTGGCTAACCACCAACAAAGAGCCCAAATCCCATGAACTGAAGGCGGCACTTTTTGCTTGCCAATCAGTCCTTCAGAGAAGCAGCAAGCAGAACGCCTTTCTTTTTGCCCCACTCAACCATGAACTATTTTAAGCAGTAAATAAGTAAACAAACAAGCAGCAGGGATGCCTGCTGGCTCCCTTCAGAAGACCTGGAAGAAAGAGAGGCTGGGGAGCTGCCTCCTGACCACGAGCCCCAACCCTGTCTTGGGCACACAGTGATTTAGCATGGGCTGTGTGCTCCCTGCTAGGGGCTGTCAGGAGGATTTAAATGCTAACTGTGCAAGTGTGGGATCAAAGGCTTCGAGCCCAGCAGAGCTTTCATCATTTCCTTTCTTGATTTACTCTGGCTCCTTTCGGCTGCTTGCATTTTTCCTGCGACACGGCTGCTGGATGATACCCCGCGATCAGAGCGAGAAGGACAGGAGCCACCCAGCTGCGTGCACCAGGCTGGGGCACGATACAAACAGTGTGTGAAGGGGCTTCAACTATTCTTGTTGAATTATTCCCCAACCAGAGCAGGCCTGTCTCCAGCGGCCAGTGGTGTCTGACTTTGCAGGGAGGCAGGCGTATGATTCTTTTTTTCCTCTCCAATTTCACAATGCATACCCTTTGGGGTGAAATGCCATCTCAAATTCAGAGAAAGTTCAGCTTCTTCCTAGAAGCAGAAGGATAAATGCTCTCTCAACTTAACAGTAAGCTGCCTGCTCTCTTGTCCTGAATATCTGTGCCTCTCTAATGCTTCCACGAACTGCAGTGCCTGGTGCTTAGGCCAGCAACACCACCCCAGGACACAATTACTGCTATAGGACAGCTGATTTCCCTTTTTTACAGTAAAGAGTTGCAATCTAGAAGCATAAAGGCACCCTGGTTCACCTACATGGGGCAGCACTCCTTGCAAAGCTGCTCAGGACAAAGAGCAGTGTGGCAATGCACCGTCAACATATGCCCCGGACACAGCCGTGTTTCAGAAGCATGCAAAGCAAGTGCTGGGTGGAGGCTCTGTCAGAAGGTTTGAGGAGGAGACTCCAGCACACTCAGACTTTCATCACCTACCCAGGAACACAGCTCAAGCTTCAAAAGCAGAAAAAAAAAAAAAAAAAAAAAAAAAAACAGGAAAAGATAGTGGGGGAAGGAGGCAGGAAACAAGAAAAGGGAAGGAACGAATCAGAAGAGGTTTTTCAGATGCGTTTCATGTCCCTCCATAACACAGCACGCTATCAGGTATACAGCTTGGAGCTGCTAGAAATGCTCGATACCAATAAAGCCCTTCTGTAAGGAGTGCTTGAGATGAAAGCAATAAAAATAGCAGCGGGCATCACAGTGTAACACTGCTTGTTGGGCACAGAGCCTGGGCTGCAGCCAGGGGGCAGCCAGGGACCTGCACGGCACCTCCGGGATCTGTCCCCTGCCCTGTCCTCACCCGGATCTGCTCCCTGACAAGGGAGGTTCACCTCCAGCAACGCCTCTGAGCTCAGTGTCAGTCCAATCTGTTCTCCTCTGCAGGATGACTAACGCGGCAAAGATGCAACGGTGATTTTTCACCTTGGAATTCGGGCAACGTAACCCTGCCGTGAATCAGGGGTATTTCAGTAACAAAGCTGCATTTGGCCTTCCTGACAAACGCTCGTTGTTTCACCAGACCTGTGAAGCAAGGGAAGACAGTTAACCCCAGCCCCCAAAAGCAGGATTTCGGGTCCTGCCCCAGCCTTTGAGAATGGAAGCCCTCCTTATCGCTCCTTCTCACTTTCTCGTCTGGGCTGTACATCCTGGACAGAAAACAGAGAGACCATGTGAAAGGCTCCTTCTGTTGGCGCAGGCAGAAACTGGGAGGTTTTCCAAGGCCAATTCTGTAGGCTCCAGGAGATCAGATTGTCTGGAGAAGGTTTGGGCACGTATCTCAGCATGCTTACTAAAGCAAATCTGAACTCAAGAAGCTTGGGCTGTCTGTTACAGTTCCCTACCCTATTCCCCGCAACACTCACCATCCCTCCCTCTAAACCTATGCTCCACTCAGCCCAAAGTCACCACAAGAATCTACTGTATGTCACCTCCCACAAAGACCCAGAGCAGCATTTCCAAGCGGTACCAATTAGCAAGGCTCTTGTTCTATCTTGCAAAAGCGCTGCTAAAACGGGCAGCAGCGCCCAAAATGTGACACAAACTAACCCGAGCCAAGTGAGACCACGTTCCAGACAAAATAAAAATACCTGTAGGAAACTTGCTCTGCATGCAGGTTTATTTACAAATCGGGTGTTGGACTTGCTGCCCTGCAACTGAGTTACTCCATAAAGGTTCTTAAGCTACCTGCGAGGCAATCAAACAAAGTTCATGTTCACCACTAAGCTCGCTGGCTTTGCAGTCCCTGGGAATACCACACCCTCCTACAACCACTATCCGAATCGGGACAAATAATGCTTTTGGCCACGGTTCAGGCTCCAGACAATGGCTTTTCACTGCTGCGCCTTAACCCCAGTGGATCTTTTCAGAGCTCGTGATTCATTTCAGAGGCTGCTGTGGGGTTTTGTCCTCCCCGCCTGCCCTCCAGCTCCGCTGGTGAATAAATTCCCTTCTGCTAGATCAATCACAGTCGCTCTGCAAAATGAATGCAGGGCTCAGAGGAGGCAAGCAAGTTTTCAGCCCTGTCTCCCAAATTACACTCCAAAAGGCTCTGAAATGGAAACAATCTACTTGATCGCAGTATCCACCCCAGCCCCATCTGAGCAGGACAAAGTCCTTTCCAAGCAAGCCAACTTGCTAATGTGCTGCACAGGGAACTTCAAATAGAGACGAGTGGAACCACATGCCACTTCCCAGGGAGAATTTACAGGACGAGATGTGGTGGATGTCAAATGAATGCCAGAACAACCGCTGGAGCTGCTGCCTGCAGAAGGCATACCCACATCCTCCCACTCTGCACGCTGTGCCCAGCATCCAGCGCTGCCATGGCTGCGTGCTCCGATGGCCAGAGGAACCTCAGCAGCAGATCTGTCTGCCCGCTGTCAGGGCAGGGTTTGAGTTTTGTGCCTGGCCAGTTAATCCGGTGCTTTGTTTTGTCTTCCCATCTCTGATGCTTTAATTCCAGTACTGACACAGCGTCAAACCGTGCAGTCAGCTTGCACATCCTGAATCAGAATGGGAACTGCAGCAAGCCAGGCTGTGCTGGGCATCAGTGAATGAAACACAAGCAAACCAGCGGGACTGCTACAGCAATAACCCTGCCTTGCCACAATCTGGCAGGCCACCATAAAAATGTCTCTTCAAAGTCTAATGGTCAGCAAGCAGACAGCGGTTACGGGACATGCAACACTCCCAGGCACGCGTGATGGGGGAACACAGAGCAGCCTTCACGTGATACTGATGGCCACCGCGGGGATATGAAGCTGACAAGCAGAGACAGACCGACGTGACGGTGGGCAGAAGTCAGGTCAGGGTGGCTGGCTGCAGCTCAGCACTTCCTGCAGCCGCAGCCTTAAGCAACACCAGCGATGTGCAATACAACCACTGTCTGTACATCTACAGAAGACCACGTCCAGCCCTGGAAGGACCACTGTATGCACCACACGCACATCTGGAGTACGCGTCACGCAGCGCTGACATCTGTTCCCAAGCTGCCTTCGCGCACCTCACTGCCCAGCTCCCTCGGTCGGAAGCTTTCAGCCGGTCTCACCGCCTCCCCGAAACCACATCGCAGCCGCCCGCAGCACTGCCCGAGTTGCCCAGCCCTGCCCCGAACGCGGTGCGGGAGCCTTCACGTGCAGGACGAGGCAGGACTTGGCACTGCAATCCCACGCACAGCGCGCACGAACCCAGAACGGACGGGAGGTTCCAGCTCCCCAGCGCTGAAGCTGCCCGCAGCCTCCCCCGCGTTGTTGTTACCCGTTTGCTTCAGCCCCCGGAGCCCTGCGCCCACACCACGCCTCCCGCTGCAAACTTCCACCTCTGCCCCTTCCCCGGGCGAACTGCGCCGCCGAGCCGCGTCCCGCGGGGATCACTCACCGCCTCTCTCCGCCACCTCCCGGGGTCCCCAAAGCCTCCGCAGCGCTGCCGCGGTCGCCCCC
>VXAV01008538.1:15718-42328 GCA_013399715.1 Alectura lathami
CCGCCCGCTGAGGCGGCGACCAATCAGCGAGCGCCCTGCTCGTGACATGTGTCAGGAAGGGGGCTACTCCGCCCCGCCCACCCCCTGCGGAGAGGCGCATGTTGGGGGCGGGACGAGCGGAGAGGTGTGGCCAATAGGGTGGCGGAGGGGCGGGGCTACGGGCGCCCTCTAGGTCCTAAAGCCGCCCTCCCTCAGGCCGTCGCCTTACCCGCTAGGCCGGGTGGGGGCCCGAGGGGTCTGGTCCCTGCGTGCTGGTCACCCGGCTTCATCCCAGCCCCGCGACCCCCGGGTCACGGTGGGGTGCAGGCACCCAGCCCCAGCGTGCACCTGCTGAAGGCCTCCCCCGAGGGGCTGCCTTGCAATCCGCTCAAGGAGAGCACTTCCAGTCTCCCTGCGCCTGTCCTGGGGTCGCAGGAATGTGCTCGGCCAATTTGACTCTGCCTGGGCAAGGGAGGGGGCGGCAGGTGGCTGCCATGGGGGTTTACTGGAGCAACTGTTCGGGTAAATACAAGGCTGGAAGAGAAGAGTATCAGCTACAGCTGGCGGAGGCTGTGTATGGTAAATAGCAAAGTACACTGAAACGTGGACCTGTGTCCCATTCCTGGCTTCTGGGTCTGTGTTGCTGCAGGTCATTGCAGTTTAACTTTTAGTGCTGCTGCTGCTCTCCCAGCTACCCGCACAGCTTCTCTGGAAGGGCTTGCAAATTGCCTTGGGGCTTGTTAATGACTTTAATGAGCTGCTGAGGAAGACAACAGGGATTTGTGCAAGAGGCGGGTGTGGTGGCATCCAGAGCTCATCTGTTAAATAACAACATGAAAGACGAAATTGATTTTCCCTTTTGCTGCTGAGTTCCACCCAGCTGCTCCAGAGTATGAAAGAGCTGTGGAGCAATGTAAGGTCATGTGTCCTAATTCTGAAGCACTTTCAGGGTGCTCCTGCAAAAGCAAAATCCTGTCCCAGCAAGCTGTGTGGGCAAACACAGGCTGCCTGCTGAACCTGTCTTTCACAGGGACCTGCAGAGCTCCCTGCAAAGCAGTGTGTGTGGAAAGATGCTTCTAAGACATCATGTCTGTTGCTGATCTCCCGCCCACCAGCTTTCTAGCTGTGCTAGGAATCAAAATCTAGCTCTTGATCTCAGCGCGCTCGCTCCTGACTCCTGCCAATGTAATCATCTACCCTGGGACTGTAATTCCAAATGCAGCAGCCTGGCCAAATTCCACACGCTTGCACATCGTGGGTAAGTCACGGCCCTGATGGGTGAGCAGAAAGGTGGCTGGCAGACCCCGAAGTGATGGGCATACCAGGCACACGGGCTGGCAGGTCTGAGAGGGAGAAGCTGAGCCATCTGAGAAGGCAGTCGGAGCATAATGGGAATGCTTAATAGCAAAGGGAAAAAAAAAAAAAAACAAACTAGGCAGATATTTTAAAACGTTTTTAAACCTCTTGTTAAAGAGGATTTAAGAACTAAGCGTGTGTAGGGAAAAGAAGCTTAATTTAGAATGAATGTTAATACCAGCTCCTTACATACGATACTGGCCTCAAGCATCCCTGAGGGTATTTGAGGGACTAGTGCAGCGCTGTGGCTGTGATTCCAGTGTGCTGGGGAAATTCTCTTGCGCTGTTAAACAAATCATGCCCAGTGTTGGCCTTTGGTTTCATGTACATCGCGTGTATGCAGCTGGGCGGCAGGGCTCTGCAACTTGTTGGCATTTTGAAAATTAATTGATCCTCAGCTGTTGACTGAGATTCTCTCCCTCATCATGACCTGTCAAAGGGAATAAGGGCTAAATATTTTAAAATTTGGGGAAAGAATAAAGCCCAAGGTTTGTAATAAATGGTGTTTACCCCGTGGCTGTATTTGTTTAGCATAGCATTAATCACTGATGGAGCATTTAAACAATTGCAAAGTTAAGCATTTAATCTGACTTGGTATAGAAATCAGCTCTAATTGTCTGGTTCCCATTAAATCCTCAGTTTCCTGGAGGCAGACAGTCACAAGGTTTACCCTACTCTGCGTTCACCTGCTGCTTTTACCCATTTATATCATGGATCTAGTTCCTGAGGGAGCTGGCTAAGTAGTTCAGCTGGAAAGCTGGCCAGCAAAACATGTTGACTTCTTTGCACCATCTTCTATTTTTCTCAAACACTTTTGTTCCGTAATATGCAGCTGTTCAAGAGGTTAAATAATTAAAATTTATTGCTTTCCCCCCTAGCTCACTGGTTGCAGTCCACCACAGGCCATGCCACAACCGGCTAATGGCTGCTAAGTGGTCTGCATGAAATTAGTGGGTTTCAAGCCAGACACTAGTTGACAGATGCCTGAAAATCACTTCTCCAATTGGCAGTGACAGCAGGTTGGTCAAGGGCTGGAGAGGCCATCCAAATTCAGCACTTCCCAGAGGCTAAAGCACAGACAAAGGTGCTTGTGAATACTTTCACCCTGTTGTGAATGCTGAGTCTCCAGAGGCGATCACAACACAATACAACTGCCAGTGCGTGAGAACCATGCTATCAGCTCTAATTCAGCTGTCTAGGGAAGGGTGGTAGCAAAGGGAGGAAAACACAACTGAATTGACCCAGCGGAGGCAGCCTTGAGGTCAAGGAGATGATGCAAGATGGCAGTGGGAGCCTTGATGGAGGCTTTCACACTTGGTTTCGTTCTGCACAGGAAAGCAGGCTTTATAGCTGTCACTCAGACTGAACCAGCTTAGCATTCCCTGCTGTAACAATAAAAATCCAATCTCTCTCCCTCTTGGCCTTTTCCATCCGACGCCAAATTTAAATAACCTTACTTTTTTGGCAGGAGGAAACTTCACAATTAAATATAGAAGCAGAGTAGACTTTCAGATGGAAATTACAGCAAAAGAACAACAGATGGCATTGTTTGCTGGGCTGGAAAAGCTGCATCTGCTCTGAGAAGAAATGCTAATCGGAGCTTAATTAGGCATTCAGAAGGAACCGTACCCCATCCCCAGGACAATGGCCATGTGTATGCAATCCTGAAAAACACGAGGAAGTAGATAAAAAGTCATCAAAAGTCCTCCCTGGACTGAGTCCAGATGAAGTGCATAATGCAATAGGATAACCCAGGGAATTTCCTCATGCTGAAATCTATCCAAGCCACTCAAAATAAAAATGTAATTGGCAAAGACTTATTTTGTTTCATTTGCAAGTGGTCAGTAATTTAGTTTTGGATTTCAAAGCAAACAATTCTAGCGTTACACTGCAATCCGATCTTGCCCTAACTGCTCTCTGACTCTCTGAGGTGTGGTAAGATTAAAGGGTAGCCGAAATCTTTACAGCAAGTACCACAAGTGGGGATAATAGAGTTGGAAAGATCGATAATATGTGCCTTGCCTAGGATAGTTGATCCCTCCATATACACACAAGGGAAGAAAAGAAGAGGAAGCTGGAAAGTGTTCCCTGCTTCATCACAAATTAGGTGTTCAACCACAAAATGTTCCCTGTGGTGCGCAGCATGTGAGGATGGCTTAAAGCAGAGCACAGGAGGCTGTGCCTCCCTCTGCCCCCAGCCCTGCTGGCTTACCCTCGAGCTGCAGGCAGGGCTCTGTGTCTCCTTATTTCAGTGTCTGCTGTGGGCAGGCCAGGTCGCTCAAACAAATGCACCCCTAGATCAGTGCTGGGGCACACAGCGGCAGCAAGGAGCATCTGGTTGCTTGGGCTCTCTCGTGAGCCCTGCTGCCAGGCGAGGAAGCAAGTTGCCACCTCCAGAGCTCTTTGAAAAACAAGGCCACGGAGCTTTTCACCAAGAGCCCCAGCTGCCAAATTGGCCTGCACCATGGGGATCCCCATTATGCTGAGGCTTTGCATTCAACCCCCTTCTTGTTTTAATATCATCTTTCTCTCCCAGCTGGGGTACCGGCAGCATGTGCCAGCATGGTGCCTGGGGCTGCTCTGTGCGCCTTCGGATGCTTGGGACAAAATGCGCACCTCTGGGCACTGCTTCACGCCCTCCTTCCAATAGCCCTGGGTATATGCCTGAGCAAGGCTGCTTGTATAATTCAGTACCCAGGCCTTTTACACCTAAGGGAGGTTCAGAAACAGCAATTGTTGCTGTTTTCAAACAATGCTCTCCAGACGTTGCCAGAAAATCACCAGAGATCAAAGGCATTTTGGAGCAAGTGATTTAGAACTGCAGTAAGGAGTTTTCTTGGCATCAAGGCAACTTCCTTCCATCAACTTGAAAGAGTGGTGCAGAAAAATGCTACAGGATCCTAAAACATTTATTCCTTCAGTGTCATTCTGCTTGGGTATCAGATCCTGGTGTATCCCCATGGTGTGTAGGGGGGCAGGCACTGGGAGCAGATTTTTGGAGAAACGTGCCCACTGTGGGCATCTGAAGTCAGGGAAATCAGGGAAGGCCGCGTTGTCCAGGCAAATGAAGCATTACCTTCATGGTGTGAAGGCTGAAGCATCCAAAGTGTAAGAGCTGCCATCCTCCTGCTGGTCATTGCCCATGCAGGAGGAGGATTGGAAGACGGAGCAGCCTGGTTGAAGGAGAGAGGTCCTCATGCCATGGAGTTGTGCCAAATGAGGCCAGCCTGCCAGAGGAAGCCTTGGATTTCGCTGACTTGTGAGTGTTGAAGCTCAAGGGCCTGGCAAATAGCGAACAGCACAAGGTCTCAGCTTTGCAAGGACAGCTGGAGAGCTGGTCCCAGCTCATCCACATGCATCAGCACACAGGGCTCACAGCAGGGCTGCCGCTGACCCAGTGCGAACCTCCCAGCGCTCAGGGTCTGAGAGCAGACGCAGGCCTTGGCTGCCTGCCTGCAGCTTTAATGTCTGCCCTTTAGACACAGACTTCCTTCTGAGTGGTTCCAGAGGGGAAAGAATGATCAAAAAGCATTCCCAAGAACCTAATTTCTCCATCAATGGGTAATTTTCTGCCATCTCTTGAGAGAGGGGCTGAGGGGAAGTTGTAACAGGGAGCACAAGAGGCCTCCTTGGCTGCCTGCTTTGGCTGAGGGGAAGCAAAGGGAGCCGAGAGACTTCTCCATCAGACTAAACCCTCTCTTCTGTGCAGGGCCAAGTGCAGGAAATGCAGAGGTGATCCCAGGACTTCCTCACCATCCTCCTTCCCCACAGGGTAGCAAGCGAGTTGTCTTGAAAATGGGGTCGTTTCTTCTCCATGTTGAGCAGGGCAAGCTGTTCAGCCACAGTCTGGCCTTGGCTGGGAACTCGTTACAACAGCTGGCCAAAGGCTCAGCACCTGGGACTTCTGGAGATGTTTTTATTTTTCTCGAGGAAGAATTAAGACTGGACACACATTAAAAAAGAGGAGGGGTGGGGTGGGTTCCAGGGGAGAGGCAATTAACTGTTGCTGTAGAGTCCTCTAGTGGTGAACCTTCCACAAACCACCCAAGCATGCTCCCAGGTGAACTCAACCACCCATTTCTATTTTTGCAAAGTAAAACCACAATAAAAAATGTATTTACATAAAAATGCAGTGCAAAAAAAAAAAAAAAAAAAAAAAAAAAAAAAAAAAAAAAANGCAGTGCAAACAAAAAAAAAAAAAAAAAAAAAAAAAAAAAGAGAAAAAGAGAAAGAAAAAGAAAAGAAAAACCCAACAACATCCAAACTCAATGCATCTGTTTTAACCACTTTTCAATGGTGTCAAAGGCAATGATCCAAAATCAAACAAACCGATCTTCCTTCCCACTATCCCTCAGTCACTCCCTTCCAAATAGTATTTCCTGTCCAGGGGTTGATGATGCTTTTCCAGCATCATCTAGAATGAATGAATGTGTGGGCTGAAACCCTACATGCATTAGAAAACTCAGGTTATTGCCCACTCAGTTTTTGCTGTTGCTGCTGCTCAGAGAAATGACAGAAGAGCCCACAGAACCAAAGCATTGCCACTCATGCACCAAAACATTTGCTTTTTTAAAACCCAGATAAATCTGCTTAGGTGGAACAACATTTTGGTGCTGAGGAACATAGGCCAGCTCAGTCTGCAACAGCCGTGGTAGTGGGTTTAGTTGAGCAGCCGAGTTCAGATGAGATTTCAAAACTAAGCAATTCACAATACTTTTCACTACCTTCTTTTCTGCCTCCTTACTCTTGTGTTGCCCCCAAGCTTTATTTCTGTTCCCATGTCCAGGAATATGGCCTTATGTGAAATCTATACCCAGCCCTGAGTGGAATGATGTTTGCAGCAATTTAAGTACGTGACAGAGGAAAAAAATATCTATTGCCTGCTGTAAGCTCCTTCTGCTAAAGAGAAAAGCACTAATCTTGACAGGATATTCCACCTCCTAACAAGGCAATCATGTCCATGCTCCATTCTCTCCCTTCAGGTTTGAGTCTTCCAACTGTGGTTCAATTTCTGCTTTAGAGCCAAGGAACAAATCTTACAAAGGTTTAAGGCTTCATTACAAAATATACTCTCAGATACTGCAACCAAATAATTGAGCTCTGTTTCTTCCATAAGAGGCCTTTTTTTTTTTTTTTTTTTTTTTTTTTTTTCCCCTCCTCCCCTCTGAATAATCACCCACAAACAGCGCCCTTTGAATTTCAGCTTCTGCATTGGAATAGCTATATTACCACCTGCTGAAGACAACCTGCTAGTCATTGCGAGCCTGTGTAATTTAAGAAGCAGCAAAAAAATGAAGGAAAATAAAGGAACATAAAATTGTTAGCAGACTTGTGGTTGCTGCCTCTTAAAGTGCTGCTACGCTCATGTTAACAAGGAATTCAGAGAATAGGAGCTTTAAACAGTTTTTTAAAAATCCTCATTTATCCTGTTCAATATTTGTCCTCTGTTTGAGCCAGCACATAAAAATAACATGCAGTTGTAAAGTCACATAATAATTTGAGCTGGCAGAGGCCATAGGTGGTCTTTCGGTCCAACACTCTGCTCAGAACAGCCTCAGCTAGAGCAGGGTGCTCAGGGACAGGACATTCCTCCACCTCCCTGGCCTTTCATATTATACATTCAAATAACTCATATGATCTTTCAACTTTTCATGTAGTCAGGCTACTCTAATTAGTAAGGTCTTCCTGCTAAAAGCTGCGCTGTTTGGTACGTAGTTGAATTTACAGGTCTGTTCGCACTGATTTCCTTTAATTATTTTTCTCCAGGCCTGGTTTCCCTCCAGTAAGCACAGACACATCCTTGAATATTTCTGCCGAGAAGTGAGGCTTTAAGCTTATCTCTGCCAAATGCTCCACAGGGTCCAGGTGCTCGCTGGTGTCACTGTTAATTAGACTGATTTTGGGAGTGCTTACAGTAAACTTGAACCGAGCTGCCAGCCACATATCAGTTCTGCCTGCCTGCATTAATTTAGACATCGCCTCATGTCCAAGTCAATAATAATAAGTAGCAGTAAATAATAATGGTTTCATAAAACTGAAGCAATAGAGATTGAGAGTGTTGTTTCAGCTAAAGAAATGAGCCCCTGGGGTCTGTTGTTTGGCTCTTGTTTTTGCTGTGTCCCATAGGACAATTTCAAGGCACTTTCAGAGTGGATTTTCATAAGGGGATTAAGAAACAGGCCACTGCCAGGGCCCTGGGAGAGCAGATACTGTTGCGTTTGAGTGGGAAAGTTTCCTTTTTCTCCTTCCTCTCTCTTCTCCACACCAGGGAAAATTGCGAAGAAAATGAAGTACAGTATTCATGAACTCTTCCTTCTACTTTATGCTGAATTTCAGTGACAACCAGACACTCTGTTTTCAGCTACTGACTCTAAATTCCATTAGTTAAAATTTTCTGTAGTTTAAATTTCTCATTTTTTTTTTTAATAGAAGCTTTCTAATAAAAACTGTTATTTGCAATTTATTTTCACTGCAAAACCATTTTCTATCCAAAAATTGTTCACTGTAAATTTATCAGTAGATGAATTGCTTCCTTTTACAGATGCGAGGATTAAGTTTCAGAAAAGGAAACTACTCAGATACCAATAACTGACATGCCAGAACAGGTAGATTAAATGAGAACCCTTGGGATAGCAATTTTTTTTTTTCAGATAAACAAGTTTGTTTTGAAGCCCAGGATGAAATGCAGCTGCTGACACCCAAAGCACGTCCCTGCCACGACCCAGGGGGAGGCAGACTGAAACCTGTTTCCCCATGTGTGAGATTTGAGGTGAATTGTAGTGGATATCTCCTGCAGCTTCTGGCTTATCTTGCTTTTCCAAAAGAGACTAGAAAACCTGTGGGATGTGAGCGAAAACCATGCTCATACGCACAGGGCAGACAAATGTCCTCTACCTTTTAATGAGTTTTCAGAGGCACCAGCCTAGGCAGCCTTTAGAGCAGAGCCCGAGCGTCGCCTTCATTCAGTGGTATCTGGTAGAGCAGCTCCTGCTCCTCCTTCCTTCTAGGAATATCCATTTCCAGAGTTTGTCATTTTATTTTGGATTTTGCTGTCCCCCCACCCACCCCATATACTCTCTGGACAGTGTCCTGTAATCAGAGTAGCTCAAGGGGCTCTTGTTGTAGGTGACTTATTAGACACTTTCACAGTAAATTAGGCAAACCAAAGAAATCTGGAGGCTCTGGGAGCTCAGAGGGAGCACCGTGCCTTCTCCTCTTTATCTACAGATCTTCTCACCTGTCTTAATTCTCTGGAAGCACTGTGCTGGGAAGGTGCTCTGCCACAATAAGCGAAAACATAGAGGCTGTGTTATCTTTAGAAACCACACCATCAGACACCTGATCCATTTGCAGTTCTGAATTTATTAGGGGAAAAGTCTCCACACATCTGCAATTCATATAACTGATGAGAACTGTTTGTTTCTAATGCCTCACCATAACTGCATCCTGTGTGCATCCTAAAATGGCTCCTGAAGGGGAGTGCAGCCAGGCAAGGAGGGGGAGAGAAGAGCTTGTGCTGGTGTATGGGATGTTAATCAGAAAGATCTGGGGCCTGGCTCCCTAGGTGTTGAGAAAGGCAGATGGCAATGTCCTAATCCTCAAATGCGGCACATTCAGAGGATGCTGCACTGTGCACGGGGCTGCTGCGTCCCACACGCATGATCCCAGGAGCCAGCGCTGTGCTGATGATCAGAGGGCTGGCAGCTCAGGCCTCTCCAGACTCCGCTCCGTATTAATTACTTGCTGTGTACATCTTGTGTAATTAAAAGCCAGAGCATCTCTTCTCATCCTCAACACAGAGGTACTGTGCCGCTGTTGTAAACACACTTGAGATTGGAGCGAGGCCTTTTGCTGCCTGAGCTCTTCGCTTTTATTGCATGTTAAATGCTAGCAGCAGATACTACCTGCACTGGGCAGGCCAGGGGGTTTACATTAATTAAATGTTGTTATGGAAACAGCACGTCAAACGTAGGATGGTGTTTCCAGGAGAGGGAGGGAAGGAGCTGCTCATCATGGAAGGGCTTGTGGCTGATTTGAAGGGACAATTGTTTGCAAGATCAGGTTTTTGTAAAGCTGCTAGAGCCTAGAAAGGTCTCCTGGGTTCATCCGTCCTTTTCTTTCCTATCGCTGATGATTGCTGGCTGCATCAATCTACTGCCCTGAGCCCTGCGAGAAGCCCCAGTTTGTCAACAGATCAAATAATCTTGTGTTCCCCTCAAAGCGTTCCGTACACGCACCCAAACATTACAGAATTAACACTTAATGCGTAAAATCATGGCATTATGGATGAGTGCATGATAAGGCAGAAACTGGAGCTCTGTCCCTGGTGAAAAATGGGAGATTTGATCCTTTGCAAAGGGGCACAGTCAGTCTAATCCTTACAGATATCCCTGATGTCCTGTCTTGGTTAGGCAAGAAGCTGATCTGAGCCTGTGGTTTATCAAGCTGAAGCTATGAAATGCAGTCATCCAATGGCAGTCATCCAAAGTACACAAACGAGACCTGTCTACTTTTCTAAGTTGTCCTCCATGTATTTAAGCTGAGATGTTTCAGGGTCAGAAGGTGATTAGATCATTTTGAAATCATTCTTTCCATCTCCTTTGAGAATTTCATGGAGGAAGGAAAGGAATCTATATAGCCATTTTGTGCATGTCCTCTAGAAAAAGCGCTTCTCTTCCACACATCAAGTTTAAATCTGCTTTGAGCTTATGCTCAAAATGGGGGCAAAATGGAGCTAGAGTGCATTTGGGATTGTAGCATGGCACCAAATTCTCTTTAGTGTAGGCCAGAATAAATGGCAGAATAAATATTTTCTAAAGAGGCTCAAAAGACAAAGGGTAAGAAAAAAAGAATATTGTGGTAGTATTTTTTCCCATTTCGTGGATGATACTGCTTAGGAACAGACTCTAGCTGAGTTCTGTAAGGTTTTGCAGGTCTGAGTTCAGTGTGATAGCTGTCATCCAGCATTTCAGGTCAGGAGTGCAAATCATCCATCTGCCTATGATTTCTATTATTTTGTTGGGCTGCAGTCAAAATTCTAAACCCAACCTGCTCCCAAACCTATACCCCTCATTTTCATTGAGTACCAGTAGAGATCCATCCCTCAAATTATCCCTAACCTGAGTAGCTACTACTGAGAAAGGTGGTAGTTAATTAGTGTGTGATATCGAGAGATAAACACATCTCATAATCAGATCATCCATCCATCCATCCATTTTTATCTCTACTTGTAGAATCTGGATGAAGATCAGCCATGCCACGTGCTTATCAATTAAGGAAGAACGGATTCATAGTTTGATAAATTTAGTGAGTACCGTGTAAGCTCTAATTGGTGGACATGATCCTCTCACATTGCATTAATAACTCCAAAAGGTTCTGCTGATCTGATAATAATCATCTTTGTGTTTTAATCAGCCTTACCCCCGCTGCATCCCAATTTTCCACTGTGACCAGCCCAGCATTGCAGCAAGCACCCCTTTGCTTTCTGACACCAAAACTTCTGTCACTGACACCAAAAATTCTGTCTTGTTAATAGTAAAAATGGACTGGGGGCTTTGCTTTCCAACCTAAGTCAAGAGCGCTATAGGCATGAGTGGGTTATAAAGGCTCTTTTTTTTTTTTTCGAGATAAAAGACAATTCCCTGCCAGAAGCAGCTCAAACATCTTTATGACATCCCGCTGCAAAAACAAAACAAAACAAAACAAAACAAAACAAAACAAAACATACACACACACACAAAAATCAAAACACAATTGAGGAAGATTGTCATAAAGGGAAGCGTGTCAGTTGTGAACTTTACTGAATTGAGTCTAATGCAAAATTCATGCCGAGGTGTCACAAACAAAAGGCAGTTTATTAATCCAGCTTATCTGGAGCTGGTAGGCAGCAGTCACGGTACATTAAGATCGTATGAATATTCCTCAGGCTCCTTTGGGTTTCTATTCAGGACCCCTCTTGTGAGTGCAGCAGGGTCCGTAGAGGTCTGCTGGACCAGAAGCAGCCTTCTTTTCCTCTTCCGTGCATCTTCTCATACTGTCACACAGTGGGTGCACTGGGGCTACATGAAGCCTGATGTCTTTGCCATCTGACTGATCAGAATGCAACACCAAGCTAACTGTGCCATGCTTCTTTATTCCAGTCATGCATTAGAAAGCATTTTATTTCCCCATTATAGTTTGTGTGCTCCCAGGCTAACTTTTCCTACCAGGGGAGAAGCTGCAGGGAGGATGATGTTCTAAGGCTCCTTTTTTTACATGCGTTTCTCATTTTACAATGTCTTATTTTCCCCACACAGAACAATGAACTGTCTTACAGCTGGTGTGTACAGGAGAATCATTCAAATGGACTTATGTCTGTTGAGAAAACATCAATGCACCTACACAACATAATGGCTTTTTCAGCACAGCAACCTTTTAGAGACAGCAACAAAGACCGCAAAGAAGCAGCGGCATGGGACCAATGCCTTCTGAAAGGACGAGGGGAAGGAAGAATTAAAATGGGTTTTAAATTAAAAGTGAAGCAGGCTTGCAAGCTGCCTCCACCATCTCCTGGTGCTGGTGGGCAGCACTCAAGGCAGGCTGTGAAAAGATGGACAGGTCTGGCCAGGAGAAGGGACATCCTGGCCAGTGGTGGCAAATGACATAAAACCCCTTGAAACAGGGACAAAGTCCTGCTCCACAAGATGAACTCCTCCTTTGAGGTTTAGGCTGGTTTTTCAATGTTATTAGTCTTTTTTTTTTTTTTTTTTTTTCCCCTACAGGAAGCCATGAGCAGGTTTAAGCAGTCCAAGAAGCAGGTTCACTGCTGAAAACACAAACACTCCTCGCCCACGGCGGTTTCTGCTTCTAGAGCTGCTCGGGCTGGGTGCTCCAGCGTTCCGGTCCGGTTGCCCACAAGATGGCAGTCGCCACCAGCATATCATTCATGGGCCTGTCGGGCAGCTGGGCTGACAGCGGCGGGTCCCCAGCCGGCCCAGCTCCGCTGCTGGGATCGAGTCAGGAGGATGGAAAAGAAATGCCTGCTTTCCATGGGGAGCCTCCCTATGCCTGAGACCTGCTCCTCTCGGCTCTCGTGGCTTCGGTGTAGACATACCATTAACAGATATTTGCCTCAAACCTCAGCAGCATAACAGAGATGACACCAGAGCCCCTCTGGGTAGAAGGGAATTTCTCTTCCCCTCTCTATGTCTACGTTTTTTGCTGTTGGGAAAACCCTCCCAATTACAGCACGGCTGTTGGAAATCGAAGCAGGCATCTCTGCATGCACCAGCTTGTTGCCTTCTGCAGGGGTTCCACCAGAGCAGTGCAGCTAGCTGAAGCTGCAGTGGCCATCACTCATTTGGAAGCCTCTGGTTTGGTGCCTGAGAGCATCTCTGGGATAGAGCATTTTAGACCTTGTAGTGTAGAAGTTGCAATTTTGGCATTTCTTTGTAGACTGTGATTTCAGAACCATTTTCTAGTGGGGGAATTGGCCACATAAATGAGAGAAGAACGTGTTAATTTAGGTAGCAATCTTAATTATGCCGTTATTTCCACTCTCGTAAATGCATACAACTTACAGTGGAATATTCAATAAAATTGGGCACTGAAGAGATTTCTATATCACTAAAAATGTGCTAACCGTTCTTAAAGAAAGGTCTAGTAAATTGCCTCTAAAGCACAGGAAATTGGCTTAGCTCCTTCTGTGTAATATTTGTTGTAAGAAACACATCACAGGCAATAGGGCTGAGAAGAGTCACTGAGGTCTGAAATATGTGGACTCTTGCAGCAGCAATATTACTAGCACCTCTAGGAGAACCTTTGGGGCTTAATTTTGCTACAGACTCTCTGGAGGGCCATCAAGAAATTGCTTTATGAGTTGAAATACCTATGCTATTATGCTCATAATTTGATACTGCAACCCTATTACTTGTATTTCTGCAAATCAGTCTCTCTTTTCTTTCTGCAGTATTTCTGCACTCCCTGCACTAAAATTCTTTGAAGAAGCAGTGACCAGGATAAGTTTTGCTAGAGGCACAACATAGCGGGATAAGATGTGTCAGGACACCAGTTTTGGGATATAGGTAGTAACAGCAAAAATAAATCACAACCTTAATTTTCTTGCCATGCTAATTGTGACTTTACAGAAGTCGCTGGAGTTGAATTGTTTTAAAATGTTATCTGTGAGAAAAATAAGCCCCCTTATGGCCAAGCTGGAAGCATCTAGAAATTATTTACTGTTTGGTGGTCTACGTAGAAATAACTTGGTCTCTTATAGTGATTGGTTGGATTTCACAAGTTGGGTTTCTTATCCTGAAATCATCCATAGTAGCATCCAGATTTCTGCCACGATGCCTTCAGTCAGGGTGGTGGGTATAAGTGCCACGAAGAAAACATGTGCTCTTACCACACAGATGTAGGATAAGCAGAATTATCTCATTGCTAGTCACCTCCAACTGCTTTCAGCATTAACTGTATTCCCATGAAGACTTTTTGTAGAAGAGCATCTGAGTATGGGTTGGCATATCCCTCCCAGTTAATGTCTCAATATTAGCTGAGTTGAATTGTCTTTCCCTCTCATTTGAGTTGCAAAAGAGATGAGGTAGTGCCTTCTTCCTCCAGGGGAATATTTAAAGTCAGAGAACTTTCCTTGTTGTTCTTTCCACCTGCTTCCTTAATCTAACATCAAATTCTAGTTAATGTGCAGTTTCCAAGGCTAACTCAGTTTTGATTGAGTTGTGTTAACTTTGAAAAGCTGAGTCCAGCTCAAAATGGATGCACTTTAAGGAGGATGAAAGGCCTTTTTTATCAGTGTTGGGGGAAGTAGTTCAAAAGAAGAAATGGTTTCTTTCTGAAGACAAGAAGCTCTTTCTCACTCTCCTCCTGCCATGAAACAGATCTTTTGCAGCTAACTGCCCATCAGAGAAGAATTTGATGAACTGGAGATGAGTGGCAGTATATTGGGAATTTCATTGCTCTAGTTGGAGTAAAGGAAACTTAACACATGTGTATGCTTCTTCTCCAAGTACCCTCTTACTTTAGTCCTTTTTGAGTTGTCTTTTTTTTCCCCTCTTTGGAAGCTGAACAATAATTTTCCTGTCTAGCTGGACAGAGAGAACTACAGGCCTTCCCGTTACCTCCTCATACTGTGAATAACCCTAGACAGCAATGTGGGGAGAGATGTGGAGAGAGAAATACAGAGATATGAATTCCTCATCTCAATTCTACTAGCTGTTGAAGCCATCAGGATTATAGGCTTAATTTTGAGAGAAGACCTTTTTGCATGAGTAAGATGGTTATTGGTAGAACTGTGCTTTTTGGAAGGGCTGAATCTCCTGTGACTTGATTCCATCGCTTCCTCAATGAATATTTAATTGTCGCCTATTGAGATGCTCGTTGTCTGTAAAGTAGTCCATACCACTGTTGCTGAGTTTGCTAGCTGGTGGAATGGGTGATGTGTTAGCTTACAGCAATAGATCATGCCTATGCTGGAGTGCAGAGGCATAAAAATTACAAAAATTCAGCAGAATAACTGTTTGGGCTTTGCTGACATTCATACGGTAAGAATGCTAAAAACAGTCGGACACGGACTGAAATTCCTGCTCATTCTGCTTGAGAAAAGGCTTCCTTAAAACTTCCTAGCTGATTCAACATCAGGGTTTAGATATCCCTTCCTGCATTAGGCTTACAGAGATAACTTCATCCCTCAACCAGAGTGTCTTACATACGATTTCTTTGCTTAAACGGCTTCAGAAATGAGAAGAGACAACACACACGCATGCACACGAACACACACTCACACAGAGCAGCACATGAGCATATGAAGCATGTTCATATAAATTATTAAAAGCAATATCACAGCAAAGTTGGCAGAAATATAACCTACGTAATTGGCACCAGCGGACTGCATGTATCAGAAAAAAATAACCAGAAATTAAATGGATATCAGAGCAAATCCAAGGTGGTTTCTTGGTTTGACAAGTGAAATTCAAAGCAGGAGGGTAGGAAAAACTCCTTTATTTCTTTAACCCTTTTGAGCATTGATAGAGACACATAGAAATACCCCCACTCTGAGCATGCATCCCTTCTTTTCTACAGTTCTCTGGCCTGTAATCAGAAATATGTCAGCCTGCTAATTAGCTGCATGGATTTAGCAGCCATGCGATTCAGCATGTTGGCTTAGGCATGTGTGCATTGAGTGTATTTGTTTTCTCGTAAGCCTTTGGGAGTTCAGAGCAGGGTGCAGTATTTTCAACACTTCTAGCATTCTCTGTTTTGGATTTCTGCATTCAGGCTTGACAAAAACACACAGTGTCTGGCCTCCCTGGAGCTGCTGATGTTCATCAGCCTTGTGAGACACCTCTGAACATGTCGAGGTGAAGCTCGTAAAAATCCTCCAAGGCAGAGAAATGACCGTGTGTCACCAGATTCAGCTGAACAAGGCTAACACTCAGCCAGTCGTTCCTAATCTGCGCAGTGACTCATCCCCTTTCAGCTCTGATGTTTTTCTTACCATGCTTCCTCCCCACCCGTTGTCTTAATCGTGATTCACTTTGCTGCCTCTTTATCATCCTCTTTCATCACAGCCATGTGGCAGAAACACACCTGGAAGCAGGACCTACAGCGTGGGCACCTTCTCCAGGAAAGCAGAGCTGCCATGGCTTCCAGACTGAGAGCAGATAGCTCAACCTGATTTGAAGCAGTGGCAAATGTCTAGAGCAAGCATTAAATGTATAAGCAAAAAGGTGCCTCTGAGGTCATATAGATAACCAGGAGTTAATAATAGGTGAAATTCAGTTTATTGAATCCAGACCTAATTTTCCACCTCATCCTGATGATGAAAAATCAGAAGGGGTGCAAGAAAGACGTCCAGAAGTGATTTGATACCTTGAGAAAACACCATGTAACTGGAATTTGTAGAAAGCTCTGTTTAGTTCATCAAACAGGAGAGCAAGACTTGGGTGTATAAATACATTTATAAGCATAACATAGTGAGTGTTAAAAGGATCTTTAATCTAGTGCAGAAAGGCTCAGCAAGACACAATGGTTGCAAGCTGAAGCCAGAAAAATTCAAATGAGCAATTAGGCATACATTTGATAATGGGGACAATTAACCACTGTAACAAACTACAAGGGGAAGTTGTACTTTCTACATCAGAAGATCCCTTCAGTTCCCAGACCAGATGCCTGGACAGTTTAGCCAGGCACAAGTTCTTGTACTCAACAGAAGTACTAGGGTTGAATTCAATGATCTGTGACCTACAGGAGCTTAGAGAGCTTGAGCTAATGATGCTTTCTGTTTCCAGAGTTAAGGATCTAGGGATCTTCCTCTCTCCTAATTCTATGTCTGGTATCTGTCAAATGGTGCTGAGGAACCTGTTTAAGATGGGCACACATGACCTTGAACCACATGACTCAAGGTACTGGGATCAGAGCAAAGAACAAATTCCCTCTGTATTTTGGGTGCTTGTCTAGGTGACAGACTTTGAGACAGAGGTAACAAAGCCCAGCAGCAAAGGCAGGAAGGAATAGGCTCAGGCTCCTGCCACTGCTGTTTTTACCCAGAAGCACTGCAGGCAAAATTATCTAACTCTACTTAATCTGAATTTACATGATGACAGATTGTATCCATTTACCATCTCAATATACTTCACTCTTCAGATACATTTATTTAATGTATTTACTTCCTTTTGATGTGTGAACAGTGAAAAAGCTTCCTGATATGGGCTCTGAGTGCTCTGTCAATTATTTGAAATCACACCCAGAGTGCACTGTAATCTGCTTATCTCACCTTTCCAACAACTGCTCGTTTTTAAAGATAACCATCCCTTTGCTTCTCTTCAGATCCCCTTCCTGGCCTTGAAAGACCAGAGGAAGTTCAAGTGCTGGGTATAGTGTCCAAGGCATTAGTACCCCTGGCTATTTTTTGACCAAAGCCAGGAGGGTTTCAGGGGTTTCAGATTTTCTGTGAAGAAGGCTCCTGAATACTCCATCCTTCTTTACAGGGTCAAGCATCTGTGTCACAGTCAATTCCAACTAAGACAATTTACCATGGGAAGGAAGGTGGTTTTCTAGAGGATGTGAGGATTAGAAACCAAATCTTTACGTCGTGTAGGATAAATTATTTCCTAGAGCTCACAAACTTCTGCTTCCAGGTATAGTGGGTGAGCGACTGAACCCAGGTATGGAAAGCAACCAGCACTGTGAGGACACTTCTCCCAGCTCCTTTCTGTGCACTGCAGCCTTTTGAAGCCTTCCATGGGCTTCTTTGTTCTTCTGTATCAGCCAGCTGAAGCACCTCACCACCTCCTTGAAATCCTGCCCGTGCCACCCCTCCTACACACACCCTCTGATTCCAGGGGCAGATGAGAACCGGAGAAGAAAAGGACTGAAGAGGTGGAGATCAGAGATGCCAATGAAATGAAAGGTCGAATTAAGTGTGCCCTCTGCTCTGGAACCACAGCCTGGTTGTTGTTACGTGCATGACTGTACACTGGTTTCCAAGTTTAGACGAGGAGAATATGCTCTCCCAGCCAGTGCTGGGGACGAACACTTGCCATTCCCTAACCCCATAATGTAGTTAGTGGCAGCCTCTGCTACATTTGTATATATCTACTTATCAATTAAAAGTACATAGGCTTCAATTAAAAATACATAGGCTTCAATCTGAAGTTAAAGTGACATATTTAATAGCAACTTTCAGAGCTTGCTAATGCTCAGTGAGAACTTGATAGCCATAAGTTTGCATAATAAAAATTTTTGGTCCTAGTGTTAAAGTACTACACCTTATGCTACATGCATACAGATGAAGGGAAGAGGAAACCTCTGCACAATTTGTTCCTCTGTCTTCCTAGCTGCAGCAGCAGAGGCATTAGTCAGGTGCACTTCATTTCCAATTTGTGCAATAGCAGGAGCAGCCTGCTCCTTACACATTTGTTTGTGCCACTGGGTTATGTGTGCTCCCACGTGTCTGCATAACTTGATAGGAGAGTGTACTAGGGAAGAAGAGAGCCTGAATGTTCATCTCTGCCTTTTTGGGTGTGCTTTCCTGTATGCTTCAGGAAAATCTTGCATTATATGCAAAAATAAAGAGGTGTCTTCTCTGAACTGGATCTTAAAGGTGGACTCCCAGGGTTTGTGTGAGTATCAAAGTTAATTCTGATTTTGGCAAGTTAGGAATTGCAATGGATTTTCAGTGGGCTACACTTAACAGCAATAAGGTCTCTTCTTACCCCAAAATTATATCATTTCTACACATGTACTGCTCATAGCCAGTTAGTACTGAATAAGCTGATGTGTAGGCAAAAACAGGTACCTTGAATACATTATTTTTTTCAATGTTAGGGGACCAAAAATAATTTAGAAACACTGACTTTTTTCACACTATTTCAATATTTATGCATTCATGTCAGCTCAGGTACCTGAGAAACCAGCTTCGGTTTCTCTTCATGTCAGTTTTGGAGTCTGACCCTCATTGTTTTTGGCAACTGGTTCTCCAAATCAGAACTGAATATTCTTTTTGAGTGTTGTGTATACGTGATTCCTGACATTAAAAGTTACAACTGAATTTGTAAAACAAGGAGCTTTTATTTTTTTTTTTAAGGTTTCACTAGCTATTAAACTTTCAGAAAATTGAGGGAGTTTTCATTCTTTGATGGGTAATGATGTGTTCTAAAACACTTAGCAAAGAATTCTCCCTTGACAAAGAGTAAATAATATTTTGTATTAATGGAAAATTCTCCAAAGCTTTTGCTTTTCCCATGTTTATTAAATCTTAAACAAAATATGAGCCCTGCAGTGTTTTTTATGGCTCAGTTTAACACCAACTACCATTTTCTTTTAAATAAATGCTTTTGTTGCATTGCATACTAATAAAAATAAAGTTATAAAAAGAGCCTGTGCTATACAATACAGGCTCCTTTGTTCCCATGTGCTGTGAGGTCTGATGTCTGCAGTGAGGCTGAATTCACCATGCTTAGAAAAAAAATGTTCACACTTTAGAAGAAAAGATGCATTTTGAAAAGGCTCGTGTTGACCTCTGCCACAAGGAGCAGGGCAGCTTTCCATCTATGCTGCAGTCCGAGGCCGAGTTTCTCCTCTCTGATTGTGCTTGGTGCTGCAGATCTCTGTTTCTCGCAGCGGTTTCGTTCCCCATGTATCTTCCTGGGGGAGTTATGCACGACTCCCACGCAAAGAGGACTCGTGGGCGGTCTGCTGCTAGGTTCCATAAAGTGGGACAGCTTAATCCTACCGATGGAGCTATTCTCTCATGTAACCTGGAGGAAGCCTTTTGTGAATATGATCTCCCATTCAAACCATGCTCCTTGCACCTACAATGAAGACCCAACACAAAGGAATATTGTTCTGCATTATGTCTGAGCTGCACCATTTCCACTGCGGAAGGCCGCAGATTACATTTATTACCATATTTGTTCGTCAGCAGCATACACAGCCAAAACCTGGCTGGGTGATGCTCATAGATGAGGTATCTTTACAGCATCCATGTGCTTGTACACAGACCCAAGCTGAGGCAGCCTGACTCGTCTCCAAAGACGAGCTTTCAAGCAGCGAGCAGAGGCATGTCCGTTCTCATCAAGGTGGTGCCTTGGAGAAGTGATACACAGATATAGGAGAGCTGGCAATGCTTCACTGTCATCCCAATTGCTCTGCTGGCAAACCAGATTTATCCTCTTGAGTTTGCTTGATGGAAAAGACCTGTCAGAGTATCCAGAGGAATAGCTGGGCCATGCAGCATGCTCAGACACAGACCCATGCTGCGAAGGTTAACAAGCACTGAAGTTACCTCATTTAGTAAGGTAAATTGTGATCATCTGATACACTAAGATTTTCTGTAAGCATGGGAGTTCTTTTGGTGTTGTTGGAGGTTTTGCATGTCTGAGGGAATGAGTGGGGTTGCCAGGATGAACTTGGGATTGGGAGTCCTAATTCCAGGCAGTTGAAAGTTACAGGAAGGAAGAAGTGAGGAAGATGGACCATTTATTCTTAATTGACAAAAGGCTTGGTAGCATCTTTATTTTTTTACACAGTTCACATAAATGAAAGAAGAAGGTCTCCACACCACGACATCCCCACACACCCTCCAGTAAATCAACCTATTTTGCAGCCTCCAAGGGTGCTTTCTGAGGGTGAGAGAAAGAAGAATGAAGTGGATGGACCCAGTGAAAGGAAAGCCAAAGACAGAGGAAGTATCTTAATGGCAGAGCCACAGAAGTGAGTGGAAACAGGAAAGCTGGTATTTGGATTTCTTCCTTCTGGGTCAATAACCTGAGACTAAATAGCCCCTTTCTCCTTTTGCGCCAGAAACTGCTAAGCATGTCAAAATGGGAATTTAAGGATATTAAACTCAGCTCTTAGTGCAATTACTATGCAGATGGTGGAAAATAAGTGTTGGCAGATTTAGTGTGGGTGCTTGGTGAAGCTTGTATCTATAGAAGAGGTAATGGGCAAACACTGAAGAGGAAATTTCAGTTTCTTCACAGCTCTGGAAGACCTGAGATAATCAAAAATATTCATAGGGGGGCTGTTTAAATTATTCTTTTAGAGAGAAATTCTGTAAGCTGCTAGTCCTTCTGTTTTGCTGTCATGTACAGATGATCTGCAAAGGCAGATCATAGTCTGGGGGTTTATTTGCTGATTCACAGTGTGTGATATGGAAAGCCTTCCTCGCTGCCCTGTGCTGCCCCAGTTATTTCAGCCCTGGGCCAACCTAGAGCCCAGGTCTGACCCACAGCACTCCATGCCCTGCTCTGAAGCCCTACTTGCCGCTGCTCCAGTCCCTTGGTTTGGCAGTGTCTCTTCTCATCTGGGGGCACTCCTCAGTGCCAGCCCCCTCCTGACCAGTCCCATTCTCCCAGACTCGTTCCTAATGGCCAGACTGAGCTGAACCTGCTGTGGATCAGTCACCAGGCATAATGACCTTTTAGAGGCCCGATTCAAATCTAGATACTCAAGACATTATGCAAATTCCTGTCTCCCACTGTCTCAGCTGAAGTTGTTTTGGTTTCCTAATAGTCTGAAAAAAAGTTTGCAAAGCTCCCCCTTAGATGGAGTTTCCCAAAGGACTGAATTTTTCTGTTCTGTTTACTTACTCAAAAGCAGCCTTGGTAGGCAGCCTGGCAGCATGAGCTGGTCCCTGCTTGAGCACTGTGACAAATGAATAAATATCCTGTCTAAGATAGAACATTTTCCAGTGCTGATTAACCTGAGCTGAAAAGATGGCTCCTGGAAACTTTGCTGTCAAGGAGAGCAACACTAGCTGAATTTTTTAATGTGCCTTAGAACCAGGCCTTAGTGGCTAAGTGGGTAACAGCACCATCTACCATTTAAGCACTTTGTATCCCTGCACGGTGAAGTCACTCCAGAAGCACACGGGAGCTGTTCAATGGCCATGCTGTGTAGAAAATCCATCAAAGCCCAATCAAGGCTCAAGTCTCAAAACCAGGCTTGGCGGCAGCATAAAAACTTGAAGGGGAGAAATAAATCTCTACTTAATCTCAGAGAAAACAACAACGTTGATTCAATGCAGAGATGATACAGTGCAGCAGTGACTTCATCTGTCTGACAGTGCGGGGAGAGAGTTATTTCAAAGTTCTGCAGGAGTGACCCTCTTCCAGGCTATTTAAATGCGCTGAGGTGCAGTGTACTATATGCACAGGCATGCGTGCAGACCCAGGGGAAACAAAGACGGACAAGAGCCGTGAGAAACGGACTCAGGTTTCATTCCGGTGTCATTGGTCAATCTTCAAGGGGTGGAACTGCTGAAGGGACCCCTGTTCGGAGAGTTTCAGTAGCTCTCCAACTGGAAAGTTAAACTGGTGCTAACTCAGTGAGGAAGAAGAGCAGATGGCATGAGTGAGAGTGCTGGAAAGCCATGGCCACTGACTGCATTGTCTGTAGAATGGGCAGAGATTGGACAAGATCACCAGATCCACCTCAAGAAGGGACAGCTTAGGAGTAAGAAGCAGGCTGTGGCACCCATCTGCCACTCGGTGATGGCTCTATAGACCAGTCGGTGCCTAAGAGGGGTGTTTCACACACACAGAGCTGGTTCTTCTCCATTGACCTCTTTTTTTTGCCTTGGAGAGAGTTTTCAGATTTTTGTATTGCTGCACTGGAACAAGTAAGAGTAGCCTGATCAAGCTGCCAGAATGAATCAGGGATATAATGCTGCACTGATATTCTAGGCCACAGTCTATTTTTTCCAAAAACTTTAAATTGGTTGAAATCCAATTTTGTGTCTCGTTTTTACACACAGTGGGGGAATTTTCTGGCAGTGTTTCAGTTTGGAGAATTTACTTCCTGAATATCATGCTTCTTCTAATCATAAATCTGGAGGGAGGTCAAGCTGGGCAATGTTCCCTTTGTAGGTGAAAAGAGAGACAGTGTTTCTCATTAGAGAAGAAGCAGAGTTTGGAACCTCAGATATGAACACCTTGGAGTACTGAAAACAAACCTTTCTCCAGGGTTCTGCTCCAAACCTAGACTGGACTAGTTCCGTCTCACAATATGGCTTGGGAAAAAGAAAGAAAAAAAAAAGGCAAAAAAAAAGCCCCACTCCCCCCCCAAAAAAAATACAAACCACGTTAGTCCACATGTATCTGAAGAAAGTACCATTTCAACATGTGCGCTAACCACCAGGCACCTTTTCAACTGATTTATCGGAACAGTGAAAGCTGTGTCTTGCTAACAAACATACAAACACTCTTCCCAAGCTGCATCCACTCCCACCAGGATTGCCAATACTTCCACTAACTAAGGAAACCAGAAGCAATAAGGGTCCTCTGTGCTGGCAACTTCTGATCCAATAAAAGAATATTCTTTAACTACTTCAAGGAATGTTAAAATTCTGTTAAGGAAAAATATGTCTAAGCTGAACGAGGAAATCAGAGGATGACATTCCCCAAGGACTGAAGATGATGGATTTCACCTTAGTCTAGACAAACAGGTATGATTAACATGTAGTTGGAAGTTGGATCTTGAAAAAAATGATCTTTTTACTTCTAACATTTGTCTTCTCTTTAAAGTTTTGAAATAACCCAAAGGAATGCAGGAATGAAAGCCTAAATATACCAAGGTGACATAAGAAATATTTCACTTAATAAGTAAATGTATCTTGTGCATAGAATCTGGCTTTTCTTTTCGATAGGCAAAAAAGACAGCCCAGGGTTAGCATTTTTCTCCTATATCCTATGAAGTTTGTATCAGGAGCTGCCTCTCATGAATGTATCATGAGTCTTCGGTTATTTGGTAGGATGTTTAGAGCTTTTATGGCTCAACTCTGTGAGTCGAGATTTCTTTCAAAAAGGAACATAAAATATGGGAGGCTTCTTGTGTAACTTTAACTAACAGAAAAAGTCTGTGGTGTTAGCTCCATCACTTCCTGATGGAGATGGACATACATTTGCTGTCCAGGCAGAATTTGCCCCTATTTACCTTTGCTATTTATCCTAGGATGCCAGAAATCCCTCTTTATGGGGTCATTTCTCTTCCTTTGACTAGACGGGGAAAGCAGTAGGTGTAGCCCCACCCCTAACCTGTTCGCTATGTCTACATCAGCAAGCAAATCAGTGCGGTGGGAATGGAAAAGTGAATTGAAGCAGCTGGTACTGAGGCTTTTCTGCAACGCTACAAGGAGCTTGGAGATTTTATTTCTGGCTAGATCTAGTCTGGTCCCATGGACCAAATGCCATGTCATACATGTAATTCAGAGCTGTCCGAGGGGCCAGACATCAACTTGGCCTTTATGTCTTATGTCTGCCTTAGGGTTTGGAGCACATTTGCTGCACATTTGGAGTGAGATTCTAGTTTAATTTCCTCCAGAAGGAATCTAGTTCATAAGCAGCAAAACAGCTCTGCAAACGGAGCCAATGCATGGCAAATTGATGACTGGGAGATTTACTTCAAAATCCCACTCCTGCTCTGAAGCAAAATGCTAATGTAGAAGCAGCCTTATGTGATGTGTGGAAACAATTCATTTTGCCCTTCCAAATGTAACTTGATTTGCTTTTTGTGTGTGAAAATATTTCCCACAAATGAGATTTCTGTCTTCTGAAGAGCTTTGTCAACCCATGAGGCTAAGCGCAGGAGCTGATGGAGAGAGTTATTTCAGCATCCCACGGTGGGTGACATTTAGTAGCACTTTAGAATCGATGCATCATCCTTCTCTGAGGCTACTGCTCCTGTTCTGTTGCGTTAGTGGCCATTTCTTTGACTTCTCTGCAGGCAAGACTGGCTGACAAGCTCTGTCTGAAGAAGGCAGCTTGATTTTCCCCCGGTCTCCTTCAGCTGGGTGTTGTACTACTGCCGGTGGTTGTCTGTCGTTCTAAGACTGTCCCAGTGGGTTTGAATCCTTACAAACTATTTGACTTGTTGACCTGCTGCAGCGGCTCATTCCACAGGGTGTCTGCAGTGTGCTAAAAAATAACAGCGTTCTTCTCATCACTTCTAAATTATATGCCTTTTAGCTTCGTAAAAATTTCTCCCTCTGCTCTGGGATGAGGGGAAAAGAGGAGCATTAGGTCAGGATTCACCACAGAGTTCATTTTCTTCTTTAACTGCAAGCCACCCTTTAAAGCCTGAGCCTGCTTTTTTTTTTTTTTTTTAAATTAAAGGCAAAACACCTACCAAACTGCCATGGGAACAGGTTCAAGCTTTTACATTTCTCTTTCTGTGTTAAAATCACTTCCAGCCTTTGTGATCTCTTTGCAAATAGAAACTTCTGCTCCCAAAGGAGCTGCCAGAAAAAATCTGGCTGCAATCTGTTCACATGCTGGCGAGACCATGTGTTTGGAGTTGCACTCCCAGTGCACAGCACACCCAGAAAAACAGAATCCCACTTCTTTGGTTCTCTTCTTCCTTCTGGACTTGGACATCTTCATTTGGTTACCCCCAATGACTCCTGAGTCTGTGCCGGCAGTGAGGCTTCAGGCAGGGACAAGAAAAGGAGTTTTTGTCATCTCCCAGGATACGAAGAGGGTTTGCAGCTAGTNTCTTTGGGTTTGCAAAGGCTTGGGCAGTCTACTACCTACTGTTTTTACCAGTATTCAATTGGAGTGTGCTTTTTGGTGCCATCTCCCTGCCCACATGACTGCTTCTCACTGTATTTTCTTCCCTTCTTTCCTTCCATGCAGCATGTCGCACACCTAAAATATTTTTTTTTTCCCCTTGCTTAACAGGGAGAAAAGACTCCTGTTTTCCAGCTTGGTTCAGGAAATCTCAGGGGAATTTTGTGAGCCTTTGCAGGAGCCCTCTGTGTTGTAGGCTGCTGACTGTACCTCTGCATATAGCCAGTTCTCACTGGAGTCAATGCAAAGATCTGCATGTATTTATCTCACAGAATAACTGTGAGATGGGCATGCTCCACTGAGTTTTGTCCTGCAGGGCACTCCACTGCAGAAAAGCACCTGCATCGCTCAGCCTGAGGGAGAGATGGCCTACAACCCTCAGCTGCTGAAATCAGAGGGTGAGGAGAATCTCAGGGACAGAATTTTTCCTTCTGCCATCTGGAAAGATCCAAATACTGGATAAAAGAACTTTGCGGAGTTTATCTTTTGCAAAGAAATGGGCTGTACTCATAGCTGCTGTGTTAGAATCAGTTTCAAGTCCAAGGACTCTGGAAGGAGACAGAGAGAGGTAGCCAGAGAGACACTTATAGTCTACTTAGTCAAATAGATTCCTAGTGTGGATTGTGAACTAGGTGGTGGGACATGCTGTGGCTAGTGCACATAAAAGTGTGCATGGCAGCATGCACAAATTCTTGTACAGAGACCCGGCACAGCAATGTGCAGTGCCACCGTGGTTCCTAGCACTGCGTTCCTGTGTTGGCCAGGAACAATCCTCTCTAAAAAACAATAATTAATTTGGGCATCATGCTAATGCAGATATGCTGAGGCAGTGTACAGCGTAGGCAAGCTCTGAGGATTGAATCATTGAATCAGAAGGGGACTTGGATTTCTTATGGCATCAGAAGTCTTCAAAAGGTTTTTGTTTTGTTTTGTTTTTCCCCTCCCAGTGTGGAATAAGAACAGCTTTGTAATTCTGGAAACTTGTCTGTTGGACTGGAAAGATTTTTTCTGTGCCTGTTGTTTGTGGTCTTACATCTCAGAGTGCAATTACAACATCACACTGATGCTGAGTTGAAGTCTGCTGTTTTGAGCGGAAAAATACAACACTACCAATGTGGCTTTGCTCCCAGCAGGCTTTGAGCCTTGGTCCCGGCTTTCAGCACTGAAAGAAATAATGTGTGAAGAACAGGAGGCGGAGGCTGGTGGGGTCTGG
>VXAV01008538.1:53995-70375 GCA_013399715.1 Alectura lathami
CCTGTCAATCTAAGGGAGTTTATGCTTAGTAGCCTGGCTAATCCTTGGCTTCTTTGCTTAGATCAGCTGTGTTGCAAACCTCTGCGCTATGTATACCTGTCCTCCAAATAGGGGCCTGAAGCAACCAAAGCATTTTCCATGAGTCATGAAATAGCCACCAGATAGCAGTACTATTCCATTTGGGACTCAGGCTGCAGAGAAATCCAGCCTTATCTGGCACCTCTGCCCCAATTCTCACTGCTAATCCATCCATTTCTCCAGTTTCTCAAACCTTTTCAAGTAGCACAAGCACATGAAAGTAGAAAAATAAATGGAAATGCTACCTCTATTACTTCTGCTATAACAAGTGAATATAAAACTTTTCACAAAAGAGAAAAAAATAATCGTGACAGGATTCAGTAAATGCTGAAAATGTTGAGTCACAACAAGGGACCCTAATTTGTCTGTTTTTTGTCTGTTTCAGTGGCAGGTGAAGGAGAGATTTAAATTATTTTTTAAAGAGAGTGAGACAAGTGTTGATTTAGCAGGTTAGTCATCAAAGTAATTCCACTTACAGAGCTGCAGGACTCCAAAGAAACTTATTCACATGCTAGCATCAGCATCCTGCATGCAGCAATGTAAGAGCTATGCTGACTTTCTCTGTAGCATACATTAAAAGTATTTTTTTGTAAGGGGCCTCAATAGGAACTAGATTACAAAATATTTCTTAGAATGGAATGAGGCCAGGCAGC
Source organism: Alectura lathami (assembly GCA_013399715.1). NCBI lineage: Eukaryota > Metazoa > Chordata > Aves > Galliformes > Megapodiidae > Alectura > Alectura lathami. The sequence continues at coordinate 54,727 of VXAV01008538.1, forward strand.
AAACAGAAAAAAATTACCGAAAATAGTAATCATAAAGACATTGCCTGATGAATAAATTTCAGCATTCATAAGATCGATAGCGGAGTATAAGTCAAATTAAGAGGCAGATTCAAGGAGAACAGGAGAAATTAATTTTACAAGGAATTTTGAAGAGAAATGGAGAACCGATGAGGAAAGGAGAGACAAGCCTGATCCTTCCAGGTGGCAGAAGCTTCCAGAGGAACATCAGAGCTCCTCTTCTGGAAGCAGGAGAGAGCTTAGCAGGATGCAAGGACATAAACCAGCTCTTACAATGTTGGCATGACAAATTCCTGTACAATAAAAATATTTTTATATGAGATATAGTGCACTTTTTGCTACCTCACAGAGTACCTAGAAATACTTCTTGACCTGGTGATTCCCACAGCAGCTTGTGCTTTGTAGAAGTGGAGGGGAAGGGAACATGCTGCTCGATGCCAGGGACGGTTTTCCAAAGTTGCTGGCACCTAATCTGTGAGTATGGAGCATGCACACCCGAGACAGTGCTCATCTTTTGGCTATCTGGGCTAACCAGCCCCATGGGCATAAAAGGCAAGGTTTTTAGAGGTGCAACGGGCATCAAAAGGCAGAATTATGTGTGCACGACAAAGCCTGTCTGTTTCCCGTTTAGAGATGATAAACGTTGTAAAACATACACCCAAGGGAGCAGGTGGTGGGGCGGGCAGCAAGCTGTACAGTATTTCTGCTCTTCATCACACAGTGCCTGGTTCCTTTGCTCTGCTCCCCACACTTGCCCAGAGAGCTGGGAAAGCCTTATAGCAAAGGCTGGTGAGCACAAAGGCAAGTGCATGGCTGCATGTGCTCAGAGGGGCTGGAGCAATGTGCAGGCACGTCACGCCTTCCTACATCCCCAACACCCCCACAAAGTGGAGCTCAGAGATTTTAAAGTCAGAAAAACTCAAACCCTCTGTGTGGATCACAGAGCCACAGAGCTGGAAATAGCCAAGGTTCTCCAGTCTGGGGTAGCAGTGAGATCTGCAGGGTAAAGCTGCACAGAAAGGTTTCAGGCATGTATTTTACAGTATTTGACAAAAGCAATACTAGGTAATATGTTTATTCCTATCCACATTATTCCTTCTTTGATCCTCCTTTTCCATGATAAATGAGGAGAAAAATTAACACAAGAGAACACAGACCAGAGAAAGAAAGCTGAGGAAAAACAGAGAATGGAATATGTCAAAAATGAATGTTTCACATACTTTTTAAAAATAATCCAATAAAACTATATTCAAAAGGAAATAAATATGTTTTGACTTAGATCCTGTTTAATAAAAGCAACATTATATTTGATTTTGATTTTTCCATTTTTCTACCACCTCCTGTTTAGCATCATATGAACATTGTAAGAAAAATGGCCTGGCAAAAGCATTTGGAACGGCAACCATGGTGCTTCGTTCCTTTCCTTACACCATTGACTCTGGAATAGTGATAAACTGGAGGCTGATTATTAAGATGCAATCCAAGGAGCAGTTGCAGTTATATTCATGAGGGAAATAGTTGCCTTGGTGTTGGTTTTCATCCTTGCTCTCACAAAGTACCCTCTGATTTTGTTCATAGAAACTGAGAGCAAAATCCACTGTTCATTTTTGCTTTTTACAATTTGGAGAATAAATATTCCATCCCAGCTATGACAACCGCTATTTTGACTACCTCTCATTTCAGTCGTGCACTTTCAATGTTTAAAGCTAATCCTTGTTCAGAAGCTGTAAAACTTATGATTATGCTCTTTTTTCTTGTGAAAATGCAATACTTCTGGTCCTTAAATAAACAAGAGAAAAGCTCTTTTACTAATTTCTGGCTTCAGTGGAGAAGCAAGCTCCTAGTACTTATATTTTTTGTCCATTAAAATAATTACAATAATTACATAGTAAAAAAAACTGCTTAGAGAAAAGATAGATTAGCTCAACAGTTGCTGTACTGCATGTGTAGTTGATGAGCCTTACTGTATTAATCAACTGCCTGCAACTCAGAAAGATGGCAGAAGTGGAATGGAAAGTGAACGTATCTAACTCTCAGCATTTGAAAGAATCTGGCTGAACGTGCATTGCCGCAGCAGCCAGTCTAAGGGTAGGAAACAGGGCAAAGTACAAGCTGTCATTTATACCTTAAAAAGTAGGAAGAGATAAAACCTGCTGCACAGCCAGATTTCAGAAACTCATGAAATGTCAAAGAGCAGGTGCACATAAATAAGTGGAATATTTCTTTTCAGAGCATGCATGCAATTTTAAACACCTGCAGAAGGAAAAGGAAAGGCCTGCAAGCTGAAGGTCTGTACATCTACTGGAAGCAGCACAGTGTATTGTAAAATTCACCCCCAAAACTTGCTCTGAACCAGCCAATCGTTTCAGTAGCAACATACGGAACAGGCTGGCAAATTCAAAGAGGTTCCTGAATTGTCACTGAAATCCATACACGATTTTTCTGTGCGTTGTGATGTATTCAGAGAAGTACAGTTCACTTTCAGTCTCCAGAAGAACTGGACTCACAGATGGTGACATGCCATTAATACTCTTGTATCATTTTTAACACATATTTGAACATACCACGTGAGTCTGACTGAAAAGTCTGCTTTCAGGCAAACAGCCCCTCAGCATCATAAAGAAATGAAAATGGTCTGTGATGGCTACTAATAAAATTCCTAGTTTATTGGTATTTATTTAGAAAACAATCTTGAAATGAAATCTTCTCCCATAACTGCTGTGGACCAATAAGTTAATTTGTGCTCTGGAGCAGGAATAGGTCAGAAGCTCTGCAGAGACTCTAGTGAAACCATATCTACATACACCTCTCTTTGGCATGAGCAGCCACAGATTTATGGAGCAATAAAGAGTATTATTCAGATTGCTTAGATACTGATGTCCCATTGTCTTGACTCATTGCTTTGTTTTTTCTTCCAGAGCACTCATCAGAATATGGATGGTACTAAACTCACCTGCTTCCCCCTTCCTCTCTGGGTTAAATCCCAACACACCCTCACTGAAGAAAAGGTTGCAACTGTGCATAGTTTTTGGACAGTCTCCTTTTCACAACTCATTGTAATTGGCCTTCAACAGGAAAATTGCATATGTCCAAATTGGTCTGTCTATGGGTACTCCCATAAGAGGATAAAAGGCAATTGAATTTAATGGGATTCTTGGTGCCCATCTGAGTTAAACACGTTGCGCTTATTTGATGGGATAAGGGCTTAAGCTTCTTATGTTTGTAGAACACTGGAAGCATTTGTCAGCATTTGATCAACAATAAATAATGTTGATAACAAGGGCCAGGCTGCAATGAAACCTATCTTGCATTTTCAGTGACAATTAGGAAGACAGAAGTATATCCTTTATGCAGATGTGGTGGGTTGCAACAGTAAATCAGCCACTGATAAATCCAAACGGTATACATTCTGTCAGGAGTGATGTGCATCTATTCTTTTTGACTCTTACGGTGGTTAGGATCAGATGGCTCAACATTTTCCTCCTGTTAAATGAGTTACAATTTGTAATATTTCATGACATTTTTATGACATTCATTGCTCACACAAAATGTGTTCTTAAACTCCAGTAGTTGCTTAGCTCCTCAGAATGGGGCAGGAATCTGTACCCTAAAGGTGCAGGGGTGACCATTTCTGACTGCAGCTTTTCATGACTCTGAGCAAAAGCTCTGCTTCAGCTAAGCAAGTCCTCAGTGCTGAACTAGCAAGCATCTGAATTTCATTATCTGCAATAAAAGTGCATGAAATGAAACCAGGAAGCGCCTATTTGTCAAAACACCCAGAGCCGTTAAATCGCTGAACTGTGAGATGACACATTTGTTCCTATTAGGTCTTGAAATGTGAGACCCGTGCATGTTGCTACCATGCAGCACACCCTGCCTTTATTGGTCCTGCAGGCTCACCCCCAGCACTGCAGACAGAGCACTCACTGTGATGGGAATGCACTCGCCGAACATGAGAGACTCCTGGGTGGCTCAGGGAGGGGAAAGAGAAGTATAGAAACAAGGCTGCTGTGAATCAAAGTCAGTATGTTCCTGCTCTGGAAGGGTGTAAATCACGGGCTTGCAGGTGCGGTGGGAAACTGCAGAAGAATCAGAATTGGCATTTGTAAGATCAGAGCAGTCAAAAACTGAAAAAAAAAAAAAAAAAAAAAAAAAAAAAAAAAACGCAGTCAGNNNAAAAAAAAAAAAAAAAAAAGCTGATCCTGGAATAATTTGATCACCACAAAACAAGGTGAATTCAGCCTCCAGCGTAGTTCTTGCATGTAGTTCAGTACAGACCTCTTCAGTATCTCTCTCCAAAGCAGGACTTTAATGTCTGTATCAGTGCCCCAGTTTCGCAGAAGTCAGCAGGATTGCTGAGACACTGAATGTCAGAGGTAGAGGGGCTGGTGAAGCTGGGATCACTGCCAAACCAGCTGAGATGCACTCAGCCAACAAGTGCTGATTCCATCTATCCCAAGGTAACGATCCCAGCAAGCTGGTATGGAAATCTAACTGGTCCAACCAGTATATGCTGTGGGAGCAGCGGTGGGGATGCAAAACAACCTCCTGGCCTCAGTAGCTGAGGAAGGGTTCAGACCTGGGCATCTTCACGAAGATTTTGTGTCTTTGTGTGCTCAGCTGCTGCTGATATGCAACAGAATTATTTCCAGTAATCTCCTGATAATGACATGACAAATCAAAAGAGAAAATGAGGAGGGCCTAGGCACTCCTGTGGCTTTGAAAAGCTCTCTTTGAAGCCAGCAAGTGTCGTATCTCTACCTAGCAGGTTCCTAATGTTGCCCTGTCCTGGCAAAGAGTCAGAAGCTCAGAAAGCAAAAAGGGCATCTGGAACACACAGGCTGCTGCCGACTCAGCATTCTTATTATTTTTATTTTGCAATTACTCTGTGCTGGCATTCAGTGGCTGCTATCCAGCTGAGGAAGGCATGCACAGACAAACAAGGTCCCTGCCCCAATCGGCTCACATTTTTACTTCACAATGCCACTACTTCAAGCCTCTGTCATGGATGATGTTATAGATCAGCACGACAGAGATTTTTCCTCCAGCCTCTGCTAAATTTCTTTTTACCTTTGAAAAATAATGTATCTTCTTTTGTGCTGCTTTTTTTTTTTTTTTTTTAATTGATCAAATGTCTTTTGAAACTTTGGGTCTGTTTTTCCTGTTTTGTCATGGAAACAAAGAAGACAGATTTACAGCTCCCTGTAAAACTTCAGCCTTGTTTATAAATTGCTTGTGATTGATTAAGTAATAAAAACGCTTTTAAGACAGGGAGGTAAATCTACTGGCTAATTGTTCAGTGCTTTACATTATAACCTTGTTACAGCAACTGGGCTGGACAGGTCTCTTACCCCTATCTCATGAGAGTCCCAGTGGAACAATCACCCCCAGCATGCTGCTCTGCCCTGACTGTCAAACGACACAGACTGATAATTAATGGGTCAATAAACAAACCAAGTGATGCAGCTGAAACATAAGAACAAATCTTCCCTTTTCAAAGGTGATTTCCTAGGTGGGGATGGTTTCAGAGGCAGGAGCACTGTCAATTTCTAGCCATAGCCTGGACAAATTTTGGCCTAAGTGCAGGCACTCTGCCTGTGAGCTGGTCAGAAAGACCTGAGTGAAGAACGGGCTGTATCATAACTGAATTCCTTGGCCAGCCTGGAATGGGTCCTATAGCCAACGTTGGACGGAGGGATTGTTCCAACAGTGATTTTGATGTGGTTCAGCAGCACACACTTTCCATCTCTGAGCAGGCCGCGCAGCTGGCTCTCCTGGCTGCAGGTACCTCAGATCAGTCCCTCGGCCAATGTGAGCCCACACACTTCCACAGCCCTTGCTCACCGCAAATATACACCAAGTGGCAAATTCAGCCCTGCATCGAAAGACACAACAAGGCACAGACTTCCTTCCCAAGGCCCCCCAAATCCTCCTTTTGTTATTTTTTAACAAAGTGGTCAATTAGTCTCTTGACTCCGTGGCACCTTCCCGGTGTTCATCAGCGTCAGAGGCAGGAGGCTGATTGCTGGGGCTGATTGCGGTGCTGCTGCTGCTGCTGATTACAGGGCCTTAATTGCAATGACAAAAAAAAAAAAAAAAAAAAAAAAAAAAAAAAAAAATTNGACTCAAATGTCACTGAGCCTTAAAACCCTTGGGGAGGGTGGGCACTGCTTTTGTTCCTGGACCAGTACCTTTCCCTCCCTCACGAATGCTCCATAAGCACTGAGATGTGCTGTGGTGAAGGTTAGCTCAGAATAAGGCCCTCTGTATCAAGGATTCTTTTCTGGGAGGGAAACTGAGGTGGCTGTCTCACAGACCATGTAGACCCACACCAGCACACCTGTCCTGGGACTGCCACACCTTCATCAGACACTCTTGTAATGAGATGATGCTGATGGGGGAGGCTGTGACCACAAACTAATGGATGCAGCCAGGCCAGGCAGCCTCCCCTCACCTGCTCACCTGCCTGAACAGGTATATTAAATTATCACTTGCTTTTCTGCACACCTGCATGGTAAAAGATGAACTAAATGAGCTCTCTTTATCACTGAAATCAAAGTAACGCTCCAACACACAGTCCGCCAGCAGAAGTACTTGTCATGTGCTCACAGATGTCTTGGTGTGGCATGATGATATGACCTCCCTGTGTGGAAGCTCTTGTCCCAGGGAAAAGAGCATTGGAGGCCTTTGGTCTTAAAAATGCTCTTTTATACTCTGTGTATCTACTTTACAAATTCATTTCCTTAATTATACACATTATCATACCTCATGTTCAGTTGTAATAGCATTTACTTGTTTATATTTGCAACATGTTTGCATTAATGCCCCTGCCGCAGCTTCATTATCGTTATAGCCAGCTCTTCTTGCAGGTGTCTTATCAAAATGCCCAGAACCAAAGCTGTCCAGGATCCAGTTTACCTGCATTCCAGTCTAATGAGCAATCATATTCTTACAGTCTGCTCCCCAGTTAATGCAAGGTCAGGCTCCAGATTTCAATTAACACAAAGCTACGTTACCCAATCTGGCTGAAAATCGAACAAAAGTCATCGAACCCATTACTCATTTACTTATGCTAGGCAACAAAACTCCTAATGAACAAGGTTTCTCTGGGGTCTAGGATCTCTTCAGCATGCATTGCCATGCTGCTGTAAAACCTTCATATCACATGTAAGACCCAATACTGATTGAAATAAGAAAACACATGGACATTGAGTGCAAAATGCACTCTATCTTCCTATTCCTGTCCTTACACACATCTCGTAGCTGCCTGCATATACCTCAGAAAGCTTTCATCATCTTTGCTGGATATTTTACACCGCTTGTCTAAAACTTGATTGTATAATAACTGAGCTAATCATTCCCAGATGTGATAAGTCACAGGGGACTCTTTTGTTTCCTCAGTCCCCACCTAACACATGCTGGCTCATGCAGTTTAGCAGCCCTTCTGCACCCCAGTGGAGTGAATGACGATGCCTCAGTCAGAAAGCTTAGGCACTGGTGCTGCCTCAGACTGAGAGTTAGCTTCTCACTTTCTCATGCACTTGGAGAAGATTAATGAGAATTCATACTGAGAGGGAAAAAAACATAATATTTTATTTTCCTGACAGCATGCACACAAAATAAAGAGTATCTTTTTTAATAAAAATCAATGATGACTTAAAATACACAATAAATGTTCAACATTAATAAAAGATGCTACACATAAAATTAAACTTAAATGTGCAGTTTGCCTACCTATTTACAACCCACATTTCAGGCCTTATCACGCTTCCAGCAGAGAGTGAAATGGTCTAAAACATCTGTCAGATAGAAAAAAAATAAATATGGTCTCAGTGCAAATAAAACAATACAGCATACTGAAAATTCCTGACTGATCTCCAATGTCAACTCCCCACAAACTGAAGAGGCCAGCATACATGAAGGTTACTCCGAGCAGAGTTATGTAGGGCGCCAGAACCATGAAAAGCACTAGCAGGTTAAACAGCATGGAAGGGGATCACTGTCTGAATGCAAGGCCCTGAAGGAACAGCACGGCATATCTGCCTACTTCAAGGCAGAGCTGATTGTGTTATATAGTTCTCGACAGATGTCTGTGTAGCTACTTCTTAAACACTTGTCATGTTAGATGCTAGCCTTCACATTACTTGGTTTACCCTGGTATCTGATCCTGGTGTAATCTAATTTGTTATTTCTTGTACTGTCTGCTCTGAACTCAGAGAGTATTCCCTTCTCTGCTGCAGAATTTATGTATGACGAGCAAAGGTTTTTGTTCCTCTTCTCTAAGTCAAGCACCCCCTTTTCCCTCACTGGTTCCCTGTAGGTCACATTCTACAAACCAGTTATTGCCATTCTGTATTTATTTTGTTGATCATCATAGCTCATCACTTTTATGTTAAATTTTAAGCTTGTCTTCCAATGCAATTTCAGTTGCTCTGAGTAGAGTGTTGTGTGCAAATTTAATAAGTTTATTTTCTATTTTATCTTTCTGGTTATTAATGAAAGTATTGAGCAGTGCCAAAGCTAAGAGGCACCACGTAAATTCTCCATGCGTACATTCTGTGTGAGACATACCCTTCTCATCTAACAACAAACCATTTATTACTCTGGATATGGCTTTTCAAACATCTCTTTGCGGAAAATATGGGTATATTTCCTTAGTTTATCATCTGCAACTATAGTTTAAATCCTAGAATGCCAAAATACAGAATAGCTAATGTGTCACCTTCAGGCATGTGATCTCTTACTCTGGAAAGACAGTAGAAGAGTTTACTATGATTATTTTCTTAATCCTTATCTGGTAATACCCCAACGGTGGAAGGAAACTGCAGGATGAGCCTCGATGCCACACAGAAATGTGCAGATGAACTCTGGAGGGAGGGACTGGCAAGGGGATGGGGAAAAATGTGAAGAGTGGACAAGCAAATTCTCTGAGTGAAATCTAGTGCTCATAGTAGGTCTTTTTGTGCTGATACCATGGTAACTCTAAGGACACGAACAGAAAAGGGTAGCAACAAATATAGTGTTTACTCTATTCAATGATATGTACCTGTCTCACCCAATGAAGCAGGCACAGTATGAAGAGACCATGTGCCACACACTGGGTCAGACTGCACAACCATAATGATCCCATCTGGCTATAAAGTAGGCCAGCTGGCAGTGAGCTGTTTCTTCTGGATAAAGAGACCAGGATCTATCTTTTTCCAGTTTTGTAAGGGATACAGGCCACAGAGGTGAAAAGGATTCCCAGTCTGGTGTCCTGGATTATATGTGCCTCTGAAGCCATGCTCTCTAACAAAAACCCTAAAGAAGTGTATATTAGAGTTGTCACCTTCTTGCAGTGGGTACCTCCATGTTGGAGGGAAATTTCCAAAGTTAGGTGGAGTTCAGTCACAGAGACAGAGGGGGTGATGCCCCCCTTCTGCATCCCTTTCCTCTTTTACTTAATGTAGCTCCTCCTATTAGCATGCTCTGGTAGCAGCCCTTTGTGCACTCTAAATAATTTATTATTTAGAGTCCTTGATTATTTATACTCTTAGATACACAGTGACTTTTATCACATACCCTGCTAGTCATTAGTTACCCAAGTGGGCTATTTTTAGCTATGTTAATCTTTCCTCAAAAGTCACTGCCTTGAGTTCCCTCATCATTCCAGTTGCTCTCTGCTGAGTTCCCTCCAAGTTGTTGGCAGGGTGTACTGCACAGCCTTTTTATTTTTTTGAAGATTCTCTTTGTGTTTTAGTTCCAACGTGCGTTAGGCAGCACGGTGATGCTGGCTGGTGTGAGTCACTGAAAATGCAGGAACAGGGCCACGGGATGCATTCCAACCTTGACAAGCTTGGGGAGATGCAAGGCGTTGGGGGGACTGGAGATGCTAAGGGGGCACAGTGTTGTGCCTTTCCAAGTGTGCAACAAAACTTGAAGTTACAATGACCCATCTATTTGGGGACATTGTGAAGAACTGAAAACCAAGAACTGTGGCTCATTTTGAACAAAGGGGATTGCTTAGTACTCGAGACTTTACTGTCACCTTTTGTCTCTAAGACTCAATGTGCAATTCCTATCTGCATGCAGCTGGGTAAAGTCTGAACAAGGATCACTGAGTCTTGTCTGCAAGCAGATGCAGATTCACACTTGAACTCAACAGCCTACTGGTCTGCACCTGAGATTCAAATACCAGATTAGACCTCAGAGGAACGGAATAAGTTTTACCACAAGATTTTTCAGCCTGATACTCAAATTAGGAACCTTTCCCCTCTTGCATACGCCAGGCAGAAAGCAGTGCCCCATGCCCTTATTCCATTGTATTAGGATCCATTTAACAAAGAAAATCTGTCACATGATTTCGTGTTCCTTCTTTTGCCAGAAACAGCCAGAGGTTGGAAAACTGTCCTTCTTGTATTGTTACCATGGAGAGAAAAAAGCCCATGAACATTGTTACTTAGGTTTTTCATGTTATCCATCAGTCAGAAGCATGGAACAAGCTATATGAACCTACCTGACCTGAAGCACAGAGCACACACAGTACAGCAAAGCCAGGCCATCCATCACTCTGTGCTGGTGCTCAGGGTCAGCTCTCTCACTAAAGAATAACACCATTTGCTCCTGCTTAGATCTCAAATGGAGCTGGAAGAGAGAATTCAAATCTAAGCACTGAGTAAGTTTGGGAGAATCTACATCTGGTCCAGAAATGGGTCAAAACATTGCAATTTGGCCCATTTCTCGAAGGCAGACAGACAGAAAATCAATGCTTTCTTTTCCCTTGTAAAACTTCTTACACTCCCATTGTTTTGTGTCCCAACACAATTCCACTTTCAACTCAAAATAAGAGCTGTTGTCATTGGTGCCTACTATCTCAAAAACTGACACAGCCAGGAGTTAATCTCCACTTGCATAATTTCACTGATTCCAGTAGGATTTACAGCCCCCCAGTCCTTAGGCTGAGAATAATAAAGCCAGTGCAGTCTGGCTCTTCTTTATTATTCCTCTTAAAGTTTATGTCTTCAAATATGGTCTGGTTATGAGTTAACAATACTGAAAAGATCAATACCAGAGTCTGACTTGGGGAGCTCAAAACATGTTCATAAAAGTTAAATTAGAACCATAAAATGATTATGGTCTCCAGGTTTTTTTCTTTTCTTTTCTTTTCTTTTTTTTTTTTCCCTTTGACTGTGCTGCCTGCTTTGGCTAGCAGTTTGCTGGCCAGTGGAGATGCAGTTCACATTTGGGCTCGCCTCTCCCTATTACATCTTCTCTCAAGGCACAAAGTGTTGGAGCAGGACAGCGCGGAGACCCTTCCGGAGGATTTTTGTGGGCTTCAGGTCATATTCAAATGCTCCTTATTTTCTAGGAGGACTTTAGCAAATATCTAGTAGAAACTTCTCCAAATAACCCAGAAATAAATGAGAAATGCAAAACACATTCTCCATCTTAACTACAAGAAGATGGTGGTCAGTGTCTGCAACACATTTGCCAGATGCTCCAGGCCAGGATGATTTCTACACTTTTGCCCACCTCTGCAATACTTCACCCTCTAAAGAAACAATTTTGTTATATTCTTTTACTGGTTTGTTCCCTTCCCTTCTTCCTGTGAGCCATCTCATCTTTGTCATGGGCAGAATACAAAACTAAGCTAAAATACATAGGGCACCTTTTTTGTAAGTCTATAGTGATGTTTCTGTGAACAACCATATAAAACATGCCGAGAAATCTGATCCTAGCCTATTGTTAGTAATCACATCGCTATGTCCTTCACCTGCCTCAGCTACTTCTATGCTTCCTCTTGCTTGCTGTATTTTTAATATACTCATCCTTGCCATGTCCAGTGAGTGCAGATTTGACATTACCCCAGCTTGTCAAATAGCAGGCAGCAGCACAGGACAATAAGCTCCCTCTCAGCTGGGAGCTATGGGGTGCAGCACAAGAAGGACAAGGTCCTCAGTATCTCAGCACCTTCTCCCAACCTTTCCTTGCCCTCCTGCAGTGCATACGTGTGCGTGAATGTGTGCACACCCCTGCAAGTGGGCGTATCATGTGAAATATCAAACGGCTCAAGAACTACCTGACGCAACCTTGCTCTAGCTTCTAACAAAAAACGCTGTTCAGTGATTTACATTTCTTTGTAATCTGATGCAATGACTAGAAAATCTCTTCATTGTAGTTTTTTCCTTTAAGGCAGCAACCAATGACCACTGTGCTGGATGTGAGAGAGAAATATCAGCTCTTCATGTGGAAATGAGACAGCCTATCATATGTAAACATCAGGGGGAGCAGCAAGCATGACAGAGACCTGAGCGAGGAGAACATGAAATGGGCTTTAATCTGATGACAAATCTCGCTTCTAGGGAAGAGAGCTGCCTGCTGCCAAGTGCCCTAGATGGCAGAGACAAGTCCCCAATTACGGAAGTGCAGCCTCAGGAGGATAGCTGGCAGGTAATGATATTGTGCTATTTTACTGTTGTTTTATCTTTGATGCCAGCCCTGGCATCCCCTGTTAGCCCTGTTTCTCATTGCTGGCAGCCCTCTGCCTTGCATCACCCCTTATTCTCCCAGCCACTGGTGTGCAGGGAGGGACACAATCAAGGTGCTGTCTTCTTCTTCTTTTTTTTTTTTTTTTTTTTTTTTTTTTTTNTTTTTTTTTTTTTTTTTCCCCTTTCTGCAGCGTGCTTGTAATTTGCTGGGACTGGTGATAAACAAACTTTGGTTAGCACATCCCATGTAGCCTACCAGTGGGTACTCAGGAAGGACTGTCTGGTTCCCCTTCATCCAAGGGCAGATTTCCCACCATTGAGCAACTCAAGACTGCTGGGGCAGTTGCTGGCTGCAGCTCGGCCCCCTTGTCTGAACCCTGGTACAAATGCCCTGTAACACATTGAACAGGGAGGAGGCAGGAACATACTGTACTCCAGAAAGCCCATCTCTAAAAAGCCCAGCTGCTGGGAGATGGTATTCCTTCTAGATTGCTCTAGCACCTTCAAAAGCAAGGCAGAGAAGGAGGAGGTTAAAATAGGACATAGCAAGAAGACAGGGATTGACATGGGAGGACCCAGGTCAATTCTGAAACAGCAGGGTGCAGTTATTCACACCAGGTGGGCAGCTGGGGTGCTTGATGATAGGTAATCAAGGGGCAAGATTTCTGGCTCACTGATTGGAGGGCTGTGAAGTAGTGAAGCTGCCTTAGATCACCTGTGAAAGATAGGAGAGAGGAGAATCTCAGATCAGCTGGAGGAACAGGACAGCCATTACTGCTCAGAGGGAAAAGAACAAGCAGGAGTTGTCTGAGGAAGAGAGATTTTCTAGTCTCTCTTAAAAGAGGGAAATGAGTCTGCCTTCAAGGAGAGAAAAGCATTCAGGAGACAAAGCATGCAACATGATGCACTAAGGTACTGAGGAGCTACTGCGTTTTCAATAGTGTGTCCCCTGGGCAGAGTCCATCTGGGTTATTGCTCTCCATCATAACTATGGTTCAGCCACTCTGCTGTTCCCAGATGAAATGAGGCAGGTCCAAGTGCAAAGGCTCTGTCTGGAGCAAAACCTGCTAGGAGGCATCCACCTAGCTCACTGCTGCTGCCATACACAGGGCATGGGGATGCTCTCTCTCTTTGAAAAACATCTGGGCAGCAATGGTGCAGTAGCACACCGGAGTGGGTAGTTCCCTGGCAGCCAGGGTAGGCTAATTATGGTTAGTCTTGCAACCAGACTGCTGCTGTAGGCATCTTTTGTCTTGGGTCATCTCCCTGAGTGCTGTTCTAGGACTGGGGAAGGGAGCAGTTGTAAAGCTTTTTGCAACCACAATTTCCCTCTTCAGCTCTGTGCAGTAGCTCTCTAGCTCTGCTCCTCTGGGTGCTAATGGGGAAAACTGCATTTCTCTGCTCTGACCTTTGGATGAGATTCTTTTCCCCATGCTAAAATTATTGCAGATCAATGATTTTTAAGTGCTGATATAAACACAAATTTTACAGTTAGACAGTTGGTAATAGATACTGCTTATTTCAGCAGCATTCCTCAGGAATATAAAATTATGTTTACATTTATATGGTGTCTTTCAGCTGAGGAGCCCAAAGTTGCAAAGGCTCAAAACTTCCTTGTGATGTGAATCTAGTGTTATTGATGAAGACAAGAGAGCACAAAGAGATTGAGCATAACAGCGTAAGAACAGCTCTTCTGGCTCGACCTGTTCAGACTGGAAGTCTGTCTAGGCTAGTATTGTTTCTCATGTATGCATGCTACTAAGGAAACCTACCTGATACCCCAAGAGCTCTTTTCCAACCATCTGTGGCTTTAAGGCTACCTGATTTTCTCTAGGAAACTCCCCAGGAACTCAGTGGTAATGTCTACCTGTAGATTGATCAATTGTTTTTTCTTACAAAAAGAGATCCATGCTGTAACATCCAGGCATATATAGGGAGCTATTTAAAATGAAAAATGAGGAGAGTAGATTTCCAGCAGGTACAGAAGAAACACAAAAACCTTTTAAGAAAGCACACTCTGTTTCCAGCCCTGCACTTGACTTGCATTTTCAGCTAGTGTTGCTGTAGAGGTCTGGGTAGATGAAGGTCATTGCAGTTACTTGCAGAAGTATCTGGAGGGTTTCTCCTAAATGAAAGGCTACTTCTCTTATTTCTTTCTGGACTATGGCTGAAGGGATCTGAAGACTGCAAAAGCCTGGGAAGGCAGCCCAGCATTGCTTAAAACCGTGAGCTGAAAATATCTGAAATTTTAAATATTCTCTTTTTCTTGTGATTATTTTGTAAACAACATTTACAAAGAGCCACACAGCTTTTTTGAAGCTCAGTTCACTGGTGGAAAGAGAAGTGATTAAAAGCATTCTAAGACCAGATGGTTTGGGAATTTAAGAGAGACTAAAAATTCCCATTGTTGCATGAGTTCAAAACCACTTTTACTACCTGGAAACCATTAGCAGCTGATGGATTTGGTTCTGAAGGAAACCATGGCTATACTAGGAGGTCTCATGCTAGTTCTTCTATGGTGTAGTCTCTACCACCAGAAATACCTCCACCCACTGCAGACTGTTACTGTCTCCACCATTCCCACAGAGCAGCTGGAGACCAGGTTTCAAGGTGGCCCAAGCCAGAATTTTACGTGTTGCTTGTTTTGAGTTGATTTCCCAGTTGTGTGTGCTGTTATTCCTGGGAGGCCGGCTTAGGGATGCCATAAATCCATTATGAGAAGGTACAAGAATCACTCTGTTTTTGTTAAAGAATAACTGGGGATCTTGCCCCTAAGTTGTGGTGGGGCTGCAGGTTGCCTGAAACTGGGCTACCCCTCAAGCTGGCAGTCTTGGTGGAAAAACTAGAGGCTGAGTGTGCTCTGAGGCTGGACTGTTTTCTTCTGGATCACAGAATAGCCTTCATCAGGAAAACGGTATGGGAGAAGCTTTCTGTGGGACTAACAGAGCATTTGTTAGTCAACAAAGGCTTGTCAGTCTGGTCTGTTTCACCAAGACTAAATTTGTTTTGCAATGTGAATAAATTAAGACAGAACTGAAAAATGTCTGGAAGAAGAATAATTAATCATTTAGAGGGTCCCATCAGCTCTCAGGGCTCTACCACAGGGCTCCCAGAGCATCGTTAGTGTGTTCTGAAAGGCAGCCAATGAGCAGGATCTGATTCGC
>VXAV01008538.1:73666-122439 GCA_013399715.1 Alectura lathami
TTTTTCCCCCTGGTGCCTTTGCATACTGAATATTGCTATGTGTGTCAGAGATGCTAAATGTGAGACAAACAGAGACAGATATACCACAGTTTGCTCTGCTAATGGGAACACTTTGTGTACGGCTGCGTCTGGCTGGCATAAAGTCCATTTTCTTAAACATTCAACAAAACAGATTCTTCCTTGTCTTGCACTTATGTCTGTGCTCACGCTTTTGCAGTGTGGGTGCCACATACACCTAAATTAGCATAGAGACATTTTAAGCAGACAAAATTGATGATACAAGAGACAAAGAAAAAGAGAACTAGGCTGTCAGGGTAGGGAAAAGAATTGTTTCCTTTTGTAAGGCATTGAAAAGCTTGACACAGGTATGTCTGCAGGAAAACAGGGAAGGTATTTTGTTCAACAGAAACATCCACTCAGCTGTAAGTGGCAGAACAGGGGGCATTTGCCTTGTACTGTAGCCTGGAGACTTGACAAAGGCAATCAAGGTATCAGCGCTGTTAATTTAACTGTTGCGCTATTACTTTATCCTCCTTTCTTGCTCCTTCAGCACATCCCTGCTGTTGTCCTTCAAGATGATACCAGCATTGTGGGCTACTTGGTGGGAGATGGAATAGTCAGGCCCAACAGGTGTGCTCTGTCAATGGCCGGAAGATTTAACAGCCCAGCAAGAGACTCCACCTGCTGGCACCTCAGAGATTCACCGACATAGCAGGTGCCTCCTCTTGCAGGGGACCAGGAACGATCTGTAAGACGGCGCTGGGTAGATCAGGCTTGGATGCGCTCGTAGCAGTCAGCACCGGAGCAAGTGTTGTCTGCTTGCTGTATCTGAGGCATTGAAGAACACAGCAAGGGGGTTCATAGGGACAAAGTAGGAACCTCTGACAGCAGTCAAGTGGTTAAATGCATCTTTCTCAGGATAAGCTGTGTATGTGTGTTTAATGTGTGGCTGTCTTTTCATAAACTAGATTTAAATAAGAGCCCAACAAAGCATATTTCAGAATATTTGACAATCTGTCAGGGTGTACGAAACATACATTCTACCTGACAAATGAAAGCTTTTATTCTTAGGTGAAGGACAGGGCAGCATGGCATTAAGCCAGCATGTTTCCACTCCTGCCTGGTTCATGAAACAATTCAAGACCAAACTGATCAACTGCTCAGAATCTGGTTTGCCAAAATATTGTCCATTATTATTCCAGAAGAGATCCAAGGCGTGCAGAGGTCACGTGAAATCTATTTGAGACTAGACTGCAAATGCAGTGTGTTTTCATGCATGGGCTAACATGCTGGTATGGCAGGTCTCTGTATTTGATTCTGTTAATGCCTTTACAACTGCTGTAGGTTTTAAGGACCTGGAAACAAGGCAGTGGGAGTATGCCTTTGCATGGGAGCACGACTCTTGGCACCTGTCAGAAAGGACAGTGACACAAGAAAATACCCTGTATGACATACTGACACAGAATATAACGTGTCCACCACAGCCTCCAATGTATCATCCCTATGGTCCTGTATATCCTATATGCCCAGTCATCATGCTGCTGTACAAATGAACTGTAGGATGCTCCCAGACCATGCCATTGTACAGCAAAAAAAAAAAAAAAAAAAAAAAGGGAGGGAGGATATGAAATTGGAGAGCAAATAATTTTCAAGATCACGAGANAAAAAAAAAAAAAAAAAATGGAGGGATGGCAGGGACGTCTCCATTGAATCAAAACTCTGACTGAGTCTGTTATTCTCCTCTATGACCCAGGCACTCTGTACAGTGCCACCCTCATATTAAACCAGGGTAAGACCAGCAATTTCCAGTGGTCTGCTTCTGACCCAGGAGATAACTTCCCATCCAGTGGCTGCAGGAGCCTTGGGTCACTTCCAGCAGCATCTGAAGATCAATTTCTGCGTCACAACCTGTTGTGTTTTCATTTCAATTTTAACTGTTTCACTACTGCAGATGAGCACATTATTTCATGGGCAGGGGAGATGTTATTCAGAGAGGATAACCTCTACACAGGCATTCACAAATGGAAGCCGATCTCTTCTCCAAATACATATGTACTAATATTGGTCTGGCAATCAGCACAGTAAGCATTGTGCTTGAACAAAAGACAATGAAAATGACGGGTTTGTTAGAGAAAGAAGTATGCAAAGAATAATAAAAATAAAACAACAATATCCCTTATTAAGTTATGTATACATTTCTTAACTACATATAATTTTGTCACAGGAACTCATTTCTGTATTTAGTATAAAAAAAAACATGGATAGTTGACTGGGTATTTTACATGGTGATTTTTCAATTGTGTTTCATGAAACTCAGGCTGCCCTTGAAATAAATAATTTATCCAATTAGATTTTTTTTTTTCCATTTATAATAGAGCCTGGATATTCTCTGTCTCACTGGTTTAAAAATTGAAATAATCCTATTAGAAACCTGGTGTGCAATGTGAGTGCAAAATTGGCATCATTTTTGTAAGAATCACATAAAAATATCCTCAGGTTATTCACAGGTTTCCACACTGATTTTTGTTATTTGGACTTCATTTAATGCTAATGTCTGGAAATTGAATGAGTTCTGTACTTCTTCGGTATAGAGTGTAGATCAAAGGAAGTTAGGCTGTGGTTGCTGTCCTGATTCTGGTGATATTGATTCTGGTTCTGCAACTGCTGTATTTAAGCCTTCTTTTGGTTGCTTTTTATTTAGCCTATGAATTATTTTGAAATGTGATTCACTGGGAGTTTACACGAGTAAGAACAGGTTTAATTCTGGTTTGGAACCAGAGGGATTGTGAAAATAATTTTAATATGTTATACTCCTCTGTTGGATTCCTACTTTTAATTTACAAATCAATAGTAGTGTCAGTTGGTAGAATCTGGCAGAGGGCTTTTGTCTTCTGTTCATCACTTTACTCACAACGAAAATTTCCAGATTCTCTCATCCAGGAAGATTTTAAACCTTGTATCATTCTAACACAATGCTATAGCTGAAAATATTTTTAATTTTTGCATAATGCTTCTGAATGAGGTTGGCCAATTTTATAGCCTTACATTGCCTCAACCAAGAAAGATGCAAAATCTCCTCTTACAGACAGGGAATTTGTAGGTTTAGGCACAGGAACAAGTTTCTGTGGTTAAAATATTACATAGTGTCAGCTGATCCATGATAATGGTTTCTGCCTATGCTCACAAAATGGAATAATTGGACTAAGTGCTCTTTTAATGCAGGCAGAATCATCCTGAATTCTTACCTGTGCTATGGGCTAAAAGTGTGTGCACATATTTGCTGGAGATCTGATGACATCTCTAACTTGTTCGTGCTTCTGAGCCCTGGAGCACAAGAAAAGAAAACTGCTGGTCTGAGCTTGTTCAGCAACTGCAGAGAGCCCAAGGGTCCTTCCTTTGTGTTTATAATGCCCTCTGTCCTCCTCATAAGAACATTAACTCTGGCACTAGTAGGAAGCTGCAGTCATGAGTTTAATTTTCATTTCGTTTGAGGATCACATAAACCTAAGGGCACAGGGGAAAAAACTGTGGCATCAATATAAACTTTAACAAGCTAATCTTCAGGCTGGATTGACAGCATAATACGAATGGATGGGTGAATGTTTATGCTTTACCTCTGTCATTTAGCTCTGTGTAGGCTTCCTAATTTATTCGGCCCTAAGTGTTGAGGTAAGGGACCTCCTATTCTTAAAATCTAACAGCAAATCTGGAAGTTCAACAAAAATCTGGAAGAAATGACTATGAACAATGGTGAATTATTAGAGACCTCTGAGATTTTATTGCTTTGAATTTGGTTTCAAAAGGTTTTTGAAGGATATCTTAGATTGCTGTAAACATTGCTGTCACTTTTGGGGTCTTTCATTAACATCTCGTTTTGTTAACCTCCCTGCGAATTCAAATGCAAGTTCTGGAGCTTTATGTCGTATGATGCTTCCTTGTAGTCTCTGGGCATAACTAAGCTAACTACCCCCCAAATTTTAAAGAACAGAAGACATTTTTTTTTTTTTTTTTTCCTCCAAACTTAGCTGTTGGTATTCTGTTTTGGGTTTTTCACATAGTGAAAAAGAACCAAATCATTGGGCTTTGGTAAGGGCTTATACAAATGAGATCTTGTAAGAGGCCAGGGTTGTGTTCTAGGCAGGGCAGAAAGCTAACTACTCATCTAGCATCTTATGATACAACAGGGAGAGGTGATCACCATGTGATAATGTCAAACTCCCATCAAGAGGATGGGGGATTTAGTGGTGTGATGTAGTAGGGAAGGGGATCCAAGGCATCCAGGCTGCTGTGGCTGTGGATTGCTTACATCCATCAGCGCTCGCTGCTTTCTGAACATTCACACAGTGGGAGTTAATAGTTCCACACAGCTCTAGTGATGGACAAAATTGTCACAAGAAAGAAAATGAAGTAACAAATTGGAAGAGCTCCTTTACACAGGATCTAATTGGCTCTGATGTAATTTTCTGTCAGCACGTTAATTTGCGTAAGACATAGTGTGCTCGCACTGCTCATAAAACCCATTACCTACCGTCCTCCTTCTGAGCCCATTTGAGGACATTGTTCCTGCGCTCCCTTGGTTCTCTCCTCTCTTTACATAATGGTCTGTCATTAGATTTTATTGAGTCCTGCTGACGTGAAAGAAACCCTAAAGCCTTGCCTCAATGTCACTTGTCAAGTGTGTTAATTGTCAGAGTCTTGAAGGCTGACACTGGATGTTTCCTTGCCTTTAGGTTGAATCTTTTTGCAAGGGACAGAGAGACCTAGAGATTATGGTGCATGGCATGCTCTTACACCTTGCACCTTTTGCTGCCAAACTTAACAACTTTCCAACATCGGGACTTTTTCTCCATTAAGGCCATCTGTGTTTGAGTTGCTACAGCCAATTCTACTGTTTTATCCTCCTGTGTACTGCCTAAGCCCTCAGCTTTTTAAGACCCATAGATCTCTGCCAAACTCCTTCAGTTTAACTTAAGGAAGGTTTTCAGTGCATTTTCAGAGACAGGCGGCTGGTGAGATAAGATGGCCTATCACAGGAGAAAAGTGTTGTGCTATTCTGCATGCAGTCCTTTAATATGTTGAAAGTAACATGCCTGCAAAGGATGGTTAAAATTTGGTGTTCTTTGGGAAGAATGCCATCTCTCTATCTAAAATACAGTATTTCATGGAATGCAGCAGCTTTTTGTTGTTGAAATCAGTCTTCTCATTTAGAAAATGGAAATCTCTTAACCTGATTTTCCAAGGAAGATAAGTCTATATACCTTCTCTTCTCACTTTGCCTGGTTGTCTGTAGAGCATCTTGTCCGTCAATCAATAGTCCTCCTGGGTCCTCCATGAATGGACTGCTGAGTCTCCATAATTATTCAAAGGTATTTTAATCTGGTTTATTTTATAACTTGGTAGTGACATCCTGGGACCCTGCTGGCACACACAGACACTGAGGAATGTCATGCTTGTGTCACTTGTTCACACATTGCTGGGCTGAGCTGCAGAGTATTTGTCTTAGCATCTGCCTAAAACACTTGGTCAATGAAGGTTCTCCAGGGTGCAAAGATCATTACGTGAAAATAGTTGCTGGTCAAGAGTGGAGTGGTTTATTCTTCATTTAACTGCTTCTTAGAAGAGTAGAGTTTTAGCTCCATTCTGTGATTGATTCATTTACATTAGCAAAGAAATGTGTGCACACAAAGACTGTCTACTATGTTACTTCATGGTACTGGGTTCTGTAAGCATTTGTCTTGTGCCCAGAGACCAAGGTTTGTTACTTCAAAAATTTTTAATTATGATTCAAAGTGGAATAGTTCCTACTGGAAGGACTAAAAAGACCCACACCAGAGAAAAATGCTTATTTGAGACGTAAAAGACCGAAAGTAATGTCCCCAAATTAGAAAGACAAGATCCAACCTTCATCTTCTGCATTTCAAGTAACTATCTCCACTGTGATGCCATTCTGGCATTAAGAAAGCTGAGCCGAAATTTCTGCATCTCTGAGAAAACATTTGCATTGGACTAATTGAGATTTTCACATTGAAAGCTTTTCCCTGGAAAAAACTTCATCTAGCCCTCCACCCAACTGCTTTACCTGCTGCTCCTTGTTTACCAAGTCTTTTGATATCATCCAGCTGAAGCTAAAAGTGGACTCTGTGCCCTCCTAGGAATTCAAGCTACAACTACAACTGTACTCCAGCGTGGTTTGTGCACCAGGGAGTAAGCTGCTCTGAGCTACTGTCCTTACATACATGAATAGGTACATGTGGATCTCTGTAGTGGCCCTTGGAGCAAACTTTCCCCCAGACTGCACTTTGCAGGGGCAGAAAGGCCATGCAGGATGGGAGTGCTCTCCTTTCCCGGGCTTTACCATGCAGCGATGAGATGCCCTCTGCATGTGTTTCCTGCTCTACGACTGCTCTGGGGCGCTGCCCGTGGCCTTCGCGGCTGCAACTAGAGAGAAGAATCGCGGCTGGAAGCCCTCTGTGAGCCTCAGCGATCCCACTCCACCTGTCCCTCATGCCGGGTGTATCTTCCGTTCGTTGTCAGCGCTCGTTAAGACTGAGGGCATCTCTCCCGCTCGCTCTGCCTTCTTCATGTCTCCGGTTTCACTGGAGCAGAGTCAAACAGAGACGAGTCCGCGCAGGGTCTGGAACGGATCAGCGGGTCAGCTGGGAATGCCTGTCAGGCAGCCAGCGCGCTCCTCCCTTCTCCCTGGCTTTCTTTGAGGTTTGTAGCTCTTCTGCTTTCTTGTTGCTATTGCCACCCTCCCCACACTCCCCCTGCCACACACCAAGCACCCAGACCTTTCCTGAGCACTTTCCTTAATCCCCAGGATTCTTTATATAGGAATTAATCTTCTCGTCACAGTGGGAGAGCTCGGAGGGAGGGGGTACATTTATCTCTCCTGCTGAGGTCTAGAGTTGCATTGCTGTGATTATTGGTGGTAGCAGTGTGCATGTCTCTGGGGATCTGTGTTTAGCTTCTTCGTTTCTTAAACGGCACAGGGGCAGCATCCAGGCAAGTTGGCAGCTTTGATTTCTGGCTGCATTGTCTGCTGCTAGAAAGTGGGATTGTGAGTGGGGAACAGCATGGCAGAACAAGAAGCCAGTGGCTTGCAAGTCCTTCTCTCCACCCTCCAGGTAAGAACAGCTTGAACTAATGAGAGAGGTGCTTGGGCTTGTTTTCCTCTTTAATTCACCAGCAGCGTCTTGTTGGGCTGAGTTTGTACTTACGAGCTCCCTGCTGGCTTGTCTCTAAACGCATCAGCATGTAGGAGTCCTGACCTGCACCTCCCACCCTAAAACGCCTTTATGAGACGAAGTCCCACTATTCAGAGATGAACGCTGGCAATTACTGCTATGCATCAATCACCGAGCCCCGTCTGCAGGCAGTGCCTCAGCTCCTGCGGTTTCGCTGCGTTCAGCAGGGGAGTGAGGGAGGTGTGAGGAACCGGCTGCTTTGCGATGAATGGGACCTGACAGTGCTGTCAGTCTGCGAGCGAGGCGAGACGCAGCAGTGCACGGCACTGCTCCGAGCGTTGTGGAGAATGAGTAAATGGATCTGCCTGGAGGCTGCAAGCTTCTCCTCGTCAAGCTATCCTCACCAAGACCCCTAACACTTGCAGGGAAGTGGCAAAACCTCCCGAGGCTGGGCTGAGTGAGGTCCTGGGTGTGCTCAGTAAATGTTACTGAGGAGCAGAGGGGAGGGAAGTGTTGCGCTGCAGGATCACACTTGTTGGACAGGCATGGCCATGGAATAAAGGAGAGGTATCTCTTCCTCTGTTGCTTGGCGATCCCTTCAGTTCTGTTTTCCCCAGCGTGGGTGTGCTCCTTGTGGTCTCACAGGAGATGTCTAACCCGAGGCATGAGCCACCCTTTGAAACAGGATGCATGTTTCCATTTTCTCCATTTTCTGGGAGGGGAACTTCTGCATTCACGAGCCAGCATTAGGTCACGATTCCCATAGTGTGTGGGAATTGCTTTGCCAAAACAAGCTACTTGAACAAAAAGCAGATTTTAGGCATTTATGGTGAAATTCCAATTATCTGCATTTCTCAGATGCCTTGATCTGAGTCAGAGCCCTACAGGGACAGGAGTTAGGGGCAGTGTGCTGCAGGGGTTTCATATCTAATGCAGTAGCATCTTCTGACGGCTTCGTGTGTCATGAAAAGCTCACACAACTGCACACCACAGGAGCAGAAAATGAGGGGCAGGCTGTAAAACAGACTTACCTCCTGGGTCAGCCCAAGAGTTCTCGTCTCTCAGCCCTGTTTCTGAAAGTTTCTTTGACTAGTCAGAAAGGTGTAGTGAAGGTTATAAAACCCCATGGTGCATAATAGGCTTCAAAACTTGAGCTGTGTGGGGTGACCAGACTTGATGTTTTTATCCAAGCTTACGTAACTGTCAACAACTTTTATTTCTCATAATATTGTCAAACCCTGGTTTGCCCTGCATGGTGCCCTGTGGCGGTGAGTTCTGCAGGTGAATGGGCACACAAGAAACTTGTTTACTGGTCACTTTATGGCAATGTAACTTCCCTGCCCCTGTGCTCTTACAGCTTATTTCATACATGCTTTGTACTAGGTTGTGTTTTTGTCATAACCAAGTAAACAGACCTCTCCCTGCTGCTTTAGATAATTGAGAGCTGAGCGTGCATCTCCTGTGTTTTGTTGTACTCTCTAACACTAACAGTGCTCTTTGCATAATATGGGAACAGAATGGAACAAGGCCCAGGAACAAATTCAGATCTGTAACTTAAAATCAGGTACGTGATTTATTAACAAATCTACATGAAGGGCTACAGTAGTAGGGATAGCTAGGACCACTGCAGGTGAAAGAGGTGACAGTACCGGCAAAATTGCAAGTTATGAGTGTTCAACCCCAGTGTTACAAAATATAACCTTGGTACAAGAAAAATAAGTTCAAAAAGATACTTAAAAAAAAAATCCATATCCACTTAAAGAAGACCTTTCTTGTTGTATTGTCAATCAGATGCAGAGATATGGGTGCTAGATGACAGGAGAGTACATGGCTGACTAAAATTACAGCACTGGTATGTGCTGATTCTCCTCCACTTACCTTCACCAATGTAGCTCTGCAACGCCATCACCTATCTCAGGTACACAGACCCAGTGATAAAAAAGACCTTTGCTTGGCAAAATTGGAAAGCACAGATCTGGGAAATAATGACTTTTGTTGATGTTTGCATTTGCTGATACCATCTCTCCTCATTTTGCTATTTTCTGCAACAGCTGTCAAAAACACAGTTGCTTTGTTTTTTGTGTCCTGTCAAATCTGCAGTGCTAGTTCATGTTCTTTTATTGGGCATGAAGAACATGTCTGCTGAATACAGGCTATTCTGCAGGATAACATTATCATGTATTTTCTATTTTTCTTATATAAGATTTCTTTGTATACGGAAAGCTTTCAGCTGAAGAATGAGGGGACATTCACCCATCAAGGCAGTTTTTATAAACCTCAGAATAAGACCCGCCTTTTCCTTCAATCACCCTCTCAGGACTATGTTTCTTCCTTACTCCCATGTACTGGCTTGGATTATTATTCTCAGCTTGAAGAATGCACCAACCTGAGACAAGCTCTGTCACCTTCAGCCAAGACAGCAATTTGTCCTGTCTCCTCCTGGCTTTGGTAAGGACAGTCTCATGCAGACCAGAACTTGAACAATGTGCACTTCATAACAGAGTTCAGCTCTAGTCGAAGAAATAAACGCATTTGGCTTCTAAGTTCTTCAAAACTGTTAACAGAGCAAAAAAGGAGCACGATCCTCCAACGGCTGTTCAAACCCAAGAAAGCGTGACTTGTTACAGATGCTCTGAAAAGTGACAAAGTGAAAAGAAAAAAATGCTTTTACAGCACAGCTCATTTTGTCACCAAAATGTCACTTGAGGGAAGACATGACATTTCAGGTCCCTGGGTACAAAGTGCTTCATTGCTTACAAGGCGCAGCCTTAAAATGTGAGTTTCAGATTTAAGAAAAACCTCTCCCTATCTCACAGGTTTTGTATCAGTATTACAAAACCAAGCTCTTAGGAGTTTTCTGTAGTTTCCCATTTTGCTTTTAACCCTGCTACTTTCTTCTTTGCTCTCTGTTCTTGATTCTCCCTATTCACAGTATTCCTACGATTATAACCTCCCACCCCTCTGCCATCCTGTTCTGTTTCCATCTCTGCATTACAGCAGCCTCTTCACCTCACACCCAGCTCTGCTCTGTCTTCACACACTGGCAGTACTGTACCTTTACTAAGGCTGGGCTGGTTACTACTCTTCATCTTATTCCCCAGCCAAAGCATGGCATCCTCTCCATGTATAGTTCATGTCCAGGGCAGAAATTCTAACATTGTGTTTTGCAGGCAGCCTCCTTAATGCCAAATCCCAGGCAGATCTAGGTTTAAATCTCTTGCTTATTTTAATGCCTGGAGGAGGTATCTGGACATTTAGAGCATCTATGTTCCTACTGCTGGTTGTCCCAGCCCTCACCTCACTCTTTCCTCTGGCTGTTTAGCTAAAGAAGCAGCATTTTGATTCTTCCCCTGCTTTCTTCCTGCTCTTCTCCTCGATTGCCAGGCCCAGACGTGAGCCTGCCCTTGGTTACTCCTGCGAACATCCCCTTATTCCATGGCAGTGCGCACTGTGTTGCCTGAGGAGTCCCAGATTTCCTGTTGGCTCTCAGTATGATGTTCACGTGCTTCCCGAAGCCACGCTCCCTGCGCACATATCCCACTAAGCTGGCAGTCCCTGGGGCTGTTGGCAGATCTTTGGCTCATACTTCATCCTACTGTGCTGGACCGCAAATGTTCCTCAATGCTATGGTACAAAAGCAAAGAGGTGAAAATCTTATGTGTCCGTGGAAGATGTGATGTGTGTAAAGGGATTCCTTTCTGAATGACTGTACTGCCCAGCAGGGAAGAGATACAGGATCCGCTGTTTGCTAACTTGAACCTCTCTGTTCCATTGCACTGCTTCTTCTGAGCTGTTTTGCTGGCTAGCTGACAAGACAGTTCTATTGTTATCCTAAAGTCAAGTGGGAAGATATCTGTGCTGCTCCAGTGACAATGAATATAAATGCATTTTTGCAAAATGCTTTTGTCTCCTCTGCATCCTTGCACTTATGCTGTCAGCAGAGCTGCTATCAGAGCTGGGACTGAGAAAAATGGATGTAAAATCCCAAGAAATGCTCAGCAAGCAGAATTTTCACTGGTTTGCACAGGAGGTAGAGGAGATTGGAGTTTGGTTCTGTATTTTTGGGAGGCAGCTTGGCAGGCAGAGGTTAGTGGAATACCCTTACAGGGAAGAAAAGTCAGCTCAAAACCAGATGGTCATTTTTATGTGGTTCATTAACTGAGTTTTATTGATATTGTTATACCCAAAGCGAACAGCAGGGGATTTAGTGTTCTCCTATTCCTTGCAAAAAACATTCTAGCTTTGGAGCAGCAAAAGTACTGCAGTTAGGCCAATAAGACACTTGGTTATGGCGTTCCAGGGAAAATCCTTTGTGGGGGAACATTGGATGTTCCAGCAGCACTTTCCTAATACCAATGCCACTTAGATTGCACATGCTCATTTTCTCTTTTAGCTGTGGAAGGAAAGGAATATTCCTCTGCAAGCAATCCTATAGAGATAGTCCAGGCCAGCACCCTAACTTTCAGGGTCACTCCTTGCTCTTTCTGCCTGAGCTGTCATCTTCTCCCTGTCCAAAGAGTACCTAAAGGTAATCCAGAGCTCTTCCTGGCTCACCACCTTGGCTCACCACTGCTAAGCAGGCCCTGCACTAACCAAAGGGAAAGAAGGCTAGCATCTGGGCATTCACCCCAAATTCCTGCCAGGCCATGGAGGAAATATCAATGTTTGGCATTCTTGAGAACGAGTGCAGAACACTAAAAGCCCTCACAGTTAGCTGAGGCATGTTTTGAGCTTTGTTGAAACCCTTCCACCGGCTGAATGGGAACCAGAATTTCACTCTTTGTCCTCAGGCTGGCTGCAGCTGTTTCTCTGAGCACACTGCCAGCTCCTCTGAAAATGCCTCCGGTTGGGCTCTTCAGAATTCCCTGTGACTGTATTAATGAGAATACAGGACCTTAAGGTGCAAAATCTACCCAGACACTGATCAGAGCAGCAATAAGTACAGCTGGGATGAACAGGAGTGTGAGCTATATTCTGGCCCTAGAAGTCTGAACAGAACTTTCCATGTCAAAGAAGGAATGTGGACTGCAGTCTGTCTTTTCTTGGAGATCTTCTGGCTCTCTTGCTGCAGAAATGCAAATGTAGTAGGACAGTTTTGTCACTAAATCAGTTGAATACAGGTATGGAGAAATAGGTTACAACCCTCTGCATCTGACTTAATTATATGTAAAATTGCTAATAATTCCACTGTGCCTCACTTCAGTGTTTGAGAGGGTCGTATTATTAATATTTGAAAAAAAAAATCTGCAGTTTTGATGAAAATACCATTTGAAAAAGAGTGAATCAATAATTGTTTCAGAGCAGGGCCTGAGTTGTGCACCACAAATAATGCACAGAACCACATGTTAAATGTTGAGGGCAAAAAGCTATACAGAGTGATTGTCAGGGCAGCATGCACTCTTCATCCTGAAGCAGGAGTTTAGTGAAATAAAATAACAAGTTATTATTATAACAAATAACATTAAGTTATTATTATAACAAATTTGTTATTATAACAAAACAAAACAGAAACAAAAAACCAACCAAACAAAACCAAACCACAAACAGACAATAAAAACAAAACCAAAGTTATTCCAAGGGGCTAAATGCTGTTAACAGTTTAAAACTGGTGTTTCTCGGCTGGTGAGGGCCTAGCCTGACTTTGCACTTAAGCAGCTTTATATTGTATATTTTTGGACAACTGCTGCATTATAGGCACAAACAAATTAAACTACATTATGTGAGAAGGTAAATGCATTTGTTTAAAATATTTGTTTAAAATATATCTTTCACGTGCAGTTTAAAAATATTTAGATACGTTTGCTTATCCATTTGTAAGTCAAGAATAATTGTTGATGGTTACTGTTTATCCATGGGTGTTCTGTATGCCTACAGATATATTAATACGTTATGTCATTATTTCTATGTCAATGGTAAATTTCCATCTTCTCCTTTTCTTGGGCTTCAGTAGCTTCCCTCTGTGAAATACATGAAAACAGTTGTTTTCACACAAAGGGATGTTTGCTTGAATAGATCTTGCTTGTGTTTCTTTATATAGCATAATCTTATTTTCAGTGCATTATGCTGCATTTTGCTGTAATGGTTTAGAGTTCCATTTGACACATTTTTTTTTTCTGTCCAATGCGTTGGACCGGTCCTCTTGGCTTTATCTATAATGGGAAAATATTTCTGTGGTAGAAAATACGTTCATGGACATCTCTGAATTACAGTTTATTACATTACATTTGACAGAGTGTGCAAGGCAGTTGGTTGTATTGAAAAATGTGTGGGATGATAATGGCTAACTTCAGCAGTGTCTTCTAACACCAGCAGTTTTACTGATGTGTGCTAACACGGAGGAAAACATTTCCAAAATATACCAGGAATTTAAGAGATGGAGAGGGATTTTGTGTCACTCACTCTGGGACAGCAGGGCTGAAAATTGCCCTTGGAGATGTTGCTATCGTAGGAGTGTTGTTTTTGTGTGATCGCTCCTGTTTGTGTCAGGATAGGCAACACAATGCATATCACCATTACACTTGCATGAAAATTTCAGAGGGGATTTGTGCTTCATAAGGAAGAGCAGGTAAAAGCCTGCTTTCCCAAAGAGCCCAAGGGAAGTACAGAACTGAGGTGTTTTTTACCAGTAGCTCCTCAGGAAATTAGCCATGCTCCCAGGAAGAGCTGGCCCTTTGCTGTGTGCATTAGGGTTGATGTATGGAGACCTGAAAGCCTCAGGCTTTCACGTCTTTGCAATTCCTGTATCTGCAAACATGCTAACCACCCACACTTGTCATTGTTCTCTGCCAGACTTTAGCCCCATGACTACATTCTTCTCACCAGATCAGGATATAAAATAATTCCCTGTTGCCTTTCCCTGTTCTTTTAATAAGCACTTGTCTCATGGGTAGTCTATTTGCACCTGTTGGCCTACATAGCCCGATGGGCTATAGGATAGACGTGCTGCTCCATGAGTTGGAGCCATTCTGCGTGCCGGGCTCACTGCTCATCTCTGCAGGAACGGATGAGGAGCTTGGTCAGAGCAGGCTGATTTTAGTTCCCAGGGGAGCGTGGGGCTAGAATGAGCCCGGAAAGTGGTGGGACATGTTCCTTGAGAGAGAGCTACCGTCTCTTCTCTAGGGAGAACCAAGGCCATCTCACCAGTCTGTTTGCCTTCTCCCCACTGGCAAAACTGAGTTTGCTACAGAAGATGGGGAATGAGTTTTAGGAGGAAGCCTTAGAGTCTGTTCTTGTACAGCTTTAGGTATGAACGTTCACCTTAGCTGTCATACTAGTGGGTTCTCACTGCCTGCAGTCCTGGAAGCTATGTGTGCATCACAAAGCACAAGTGTGCTGCTGTTTCAAGAAAGACAGTTTGAATTCAGAAAAGCCAGTTTAGTTTCAGTTCACTTCGAAGTAAGAACATAAATCAATGAAGACGCACCAAAATTGGATCTATGGCTTAGTATCTCCTGATGATCTGTTGCGCTGTTACGGCCTTTGTTTTACTGAACAGAAACCTGCCATATTATAAAGAAATTAAGGGTTTAGAAGTCAAGAATTTGTCATTGATTTCATAAGATGTCTCCTAGAGAGGACAAAGATAATATAGTAGAGACCATTCTGCCCAGAGGCAGTACTAAGATGCACAGAAGAGAATGAACGTTTTATACTGGGTATTGATTGACAGAATAACATCTGCTCGACAAGAGATTCCCTAGGCAAAGTGAAACCTCCTTCCCCTAGGGGATTTGGAGAACAAGGCTGGATTTTTTGTTTTGTTTTGTTTTTGTTTTTGTTTTTTTTTTTTCCTCTTTGTGATCTGTTCTCCAGGAAGAACACAGCCTTCTTTCTCAAAAGATGTTGTACGTTGAGGTGGAATTAACGAGAACAACAACATTTTCATGGTGATTCTTATTTGAAAACGGAGTAATTCTGACATGGAAGAGTCCTGAGGGAGAAATAACTAGTCTACCAAAGAAATCTTGGCTTTTTTCCACCTTTCAACAGGGTTGCTCTGAAGGCAGAACGTGTTTTATTTCTGACATTAGAGCTATGGAAGCACCACAGCATTGCGTTTTACTACAATCAGCTACCGTGAAGCCTTTTATAAGCATTAATTATTGGTGTAATTTATAGGCGAAGGTTTCTGACTGGGCCCAATGGGAATTTGATCCCTACAGTAAATGGAGACAGATTCTTTTCCCTTGGACCCATCTGCTCCACCACACTCTCTGCTACCTATTTCCTCCCTTTCAACAGACAGAACGATGGAGTGTTGATGGATAAAACAAAACTCCTGGACTTTATTCTCAGGACTCTCCATCAAAGTATTTAATGTCTGTGCCTACAGATTTCTCCATTTGTTTGCTAAATAGTCACAAACCTCATCTGTCAAGTTTGGGCACGGGGAGTGTTAGCTCACAGTGTTTCCAAAATCAAAGGATAGAACAACTCATTCCGTGAGCAGATGGCACTCATTCATGGGGTGAAATCAATGCAATGCCTGCGGTCCTCTGCCATCCTCTGCTTTTTATGGGATTCCTTCTAGAAGACCAAAGCAGAAGATTTACAGTGAAGTTAAAGCTGGTGTTCCATTTCATTCAGGATTAACCTAACAAGCAGGAGCGTGACAGGGAGAGAAAACACAAGCAGTTTGCTTGACATAGGGAATGCCCACCTGTCTGTGCTGCAAAGGAGGGGAAGAGGGAGAATGGTCCACCTGACCTTTCCCCGCGATTAAAATGCTGATCTGATTAAGTCAGAGGAACAAACTGAACAGCTTCTTTTGACCCTCCATCATTCCAGGAATAAACCAGCACCATGCATATGGAAACAGTTTCTGTAGAGGCTATGGGAAAGCAGCAGTACTGCCCTGATTATTCTGGCTTTCTCTTTGGGAAAGTCTCCTGCATTTGAATGGTCTCTTGCCCCATGTTAGCATTCTGTAGGTGGGGGAGAAAGCTTGAGATGCCAGATGAGAAAGAGAATATGTGCTTGGCTCTGTTTTTTTCTCAACAATTTCTCTTCCAATAGGGCTTAGGTCATCTGATCTCCCCACAATGCACAAGGATTTCAAGGGGACAGCTGGAAGCTGAGATGCATTAAAATGACTTGCCTCTGAGATGAAAACCACGCTTATTAGTGGTTTGTTTCAAAAGCTCCCATAGCAGAAGCGATATCTCACTGAAAACTTTGGAGGGTTTTATCTGAAAGATTGTTATCTAACTGGCTGACTGATCAAACAGATGGAAATCTTCCTAGCTGAGTTCCCCTGCTACGTCCTAACAAATCCTGTGGAGCACTGTTATATCAATGGTCTCCCTGAGACCATGCTCAAATAAAACAGAACACAACAACTACTTTGTGGTGGTTTCTCCATGTTGGCACTGGATAAAGGCATGTGGGGTTAGACTCTGGCATGCACCAAATCTCCTACTGGGTATTCCCAGCAGAATTCTCCTTTCTCTCAGAGATCAGCCCATCCTGACGTCATGATTGCATTTGTTCAATCTCAGCAAGACACAACTGGGACTACGAAGAGCTCAGAGGTTCCCTTTGCTGCACCAGCAGCATAGGAATATGGGGATACTGCCAAAGATCATTGTCTTTTCATAAGAGTCATATACCATCATGTGTTTATCTTGTTTCCATGTAAGAGTGTCTCAAGAGAGACTGAATGAGGCTGTTTTATTTGCAGCCTGTACTTTTGCCATGCTTTTCAACAAAGGGCTCTTTTTGCTGCTCTCCTCTGCCCCATTTCCGTCAATGTCCAATCTCTGTGAGCTAATGCCAGCCCAGGGATTTTGGTTTAGTGAAGACCACAAGTACCTCAGCAGAGTGAAGCTAAACAGCATGTAGAGGATGGCACACCAGGGGACACTATGCTCCTGGGTCACCTCCCTTCCTGTAGAAGCACCATAGCATTGCTGCACATCATTGAGAGAACGCATCATTGGGTTAAGAGATCTCATTCGTCTCTCACTTTGCAATGTCCCTGATCTGCACCAGCCTGGATCTCAGCTCACGAGCCTCAGACAGGACACTGAGCTTGTATTTTAAATTTAACTCCTGTCACGTTTTCCTAGAGCACAAACACAACAGCGAGCTCATTCATCGTGCTAATAAAATGCATTTTAGCTTGACTGGCCAGCACTTAGTTTGCAAGTGCTTCTGTGCTGCTGAACTGAAGTAACAAGGGCTGAATAAAGACTCAGACATGCCTGCCTTTAACGTGGCGGTGTTGACTTCCTTCTGCTGGATGTCTAGCACAGGATATAGACTTAAGATAATAAAAAGTGTTGTTACTTTATGGATGGAGAATGGCATGCCTCTGTCATACCTTTTAAAAACTTGGCAGAGAGAAGAGGGCTTTTCTTTTAAGAAGTTGCTCTTAAAATCTAGATAGATGGGTCTCAGCAGCGCTGTAGACAGATGTTCTGCTTTACATTACCTGTAATAATACTTTGAATCATTAAGAATTTTGAAGCAGAGTTTGCTATTCATTATGGATGCCGTGTTTCATTTGTTGTTTGATTTTTCACTTAGGCTGGGTGGGAAAAATAGGTTCATCATTTTCACTTTCAGGTTTTATCTCCTAAGAAAATACCCTGTGACTAACAGTAGTTATTAGCAGTATGTCTCTCAATCATCATTATTAAGTGTTGATTGATTGAAGGCATGTTCATTGCTGTTCCAGAAAGCACTTTTGAAAGTAGAGTAGATTGACATATAAGGCCACTTAGCAAGAGAAAGGGCTACTGTGAGTCTAAACCAGAACATACCTTATAGTGCTCTTTTTCTTCAGCATGTACAGGTCAATGTCAGACTAATGGGTAACAAACAGGAGGTTAGTGCTGGAACAGAGAGAGAAGCCCTAAATGAACACAGCATTACGCCAGGAAATGCCAGGGCAGACCAGAGGTAGTCAAAGGGGCTCCTGTGTCTTGCCTAAGCAGAAACATCACAGATAAGGCAAAGATAGCAGTATCTTCATTATGGTTGGTTGTTTCCACCTGCACATGCTTACATTTGCTGTGATATTAAAAGTCTATGGTTTTATTAGAAAACAAGTACATCTGGAATTTTCCCAAGGATCTTCTAGACTCACTTGTATTTTAAGAAGTGCTTTTGCTTGAAAAAATGTCTTTGTTAATTCACAAATCATCTTCTTCAAAAGACAGAGTACCCTCTGGAGTGACAGCCATCAAATCTCATAAAGAAAAACTGCAGCATATTTCATGATGCTCTTTCATCACTAGTAGAGGAAAAGAAAACTAGAGCCGAATGGGAAAATCAGATCCCTCCCTGTTAATTTTGTGTGTTAAGTAGCTGTGACAGAGCAGCATCTGAATGAAACATTAATATTTTAAAATATTTCAGTAACAGGTAATGTAATAAAATGTATAGGTATAAACCTAAGAAACACCAAAAAAACCTAGGTGCTAACATGCATATAGAAATTGTTGTTCAAGAATAAATGCCATATAAAATCTTAAGAGAGTAGAAAAGACGTGCAAGACTAATTTTAGAATTAGGATAAAAATAGATTAAAGAAAGAAAAAAAGGAAAAATGTGAATGATATAACATTGAACCCAGTCAAAATCTTTAGGTGTCATAGGCAACTTATTGTGAAATAGGAGATTAAATCTTTGAGAATTTATCTGTAGTAGAAACTACAGAAAGAACACTAGAAATATTCAAAGGAATGTCTAAAAGCCTTTTGCAGAATATCATGTGTTTTGATTTACCTCAAAGTTTCCTCATTCTTTTAACACTTTCAACTTGACAGAAACATTTTAAGGTTATATAACAATGTGTTTTACCATCAGTTCTGCATAATAAAGGAATTGCTCTATTAGAGATACATTAGTGAGAGGAGGAAGTGACAAAAATGAACAAAAGCAAGCAAGAAAATGCAATTTACTTTGCTAAAGGCATCCAAGAAATTGCTGTCTCTCTGGGCATAATTTCTGGAGATATCTGCTTGAGAACATGTTTTATTAGCGTGACACAGATGATGAACAATCTTGCTTTGAAGTTAGGTGAAACAAGTTTGTAGACTTTGTGACACAGCAAGCAAAACTGAAGGGTCAGATCATGGCTATGTGCCTCTTAACTCCTGTGTGGGTGAGTCAGGTGTAGCGTCTCCCCCATCCTTGTCCACAAGGATGAATATCACTTCAAAAATAGGGCTAGGACACACTGATGCTGAGCAGCACTGTTTTTCTCCCAGTGCATTCAGGTTGCTTGTATGGGACAGGTGTCGTCTTCTTCACTTACTCCCGGGAAGTTGAGGTCTGTAATACCTCTGTGCAGAAAGTGTTTCTTCTTCATCTTACTGGATTAGTTATCTGACTTTGTCCCTGGTTTTGCCACTAACTCACTTAGGTGATGCCTAAGTGAATTTCCCACCACTAGGTGATATTTTACTGCAGCAAAACAAGGGACAATGAATCTGATACCCTTGAGGAAGGATGTGGTGGGCAGGTGTTAATTAATATTTGTGAAGAAATCTGTGATCCTGTGATGAAAGGTGTTACGTTAGTGCAATTTATTGCATTAAATATAGTAAGAATCCTTGGCCCAGATGATTTCCACCATGGTATTCACCAAGTTATTTTAGCTTTTAGACTTTGCCCATGTCTGCCTCGCAGCAGTTCAGTCCCACAGAGTGTAGCACATATCCTTTGAGAGCAAGCCCTAAAGCTCCATGAAGAGGAGCAAACTCCTGTTCAATAACACTTAAGAAGTTGGCTTTCAGATGTTGTTTCTGCCCAGTCACCTGGTTGACTGACATCCATTGTGAACAGTACCAAATCACTGAACCCAGCTGTGATCTGGTGTGTTATT
Organism: Alectura lathami; assembly: GCA_013399715.1. Taxonomy (NCBI): domain Eukaryota; kingdom Metazoa; phylum Chordata; class Aves; order Galliformes; family Megapodiidae; genus Alectura; species Alectura lathami. The sequence goes on from VXAV01008538.1 coordinate 93,686, forward strand.
GAAAAAACATTGTGGGTTATCACACTCAAAAGAAAGCAAGAACGAGAAAAAAAAACATAACTTCAGGTCAATGGAGATAATGAAAAAAGCCCCACACCTTATTGCATCAGGATCGAGGGGGACATTTTTTATGAGTTTTTTGTTATGTTCCTTGGTATAAAATTCACAGGTGCCACTTTGGGCTGGTGCTTAGAACCTGGCTTGTTATTGAGCATCAGTAGGGATGAAAATGGCTGGTGTTTGGGCAGACAGGGTGCCAGCCGTGCTGGACAGGGGTGCCCAGGAGCAAGCAAAGCTCGCGAGGAGGAGCAAGGACTAGTCAGACCACATGTCTTCTCCTCAGAGGCCCCTTGGCTGCTCTGCATACAGTTTGAGGGCTACGTGATCCCACACAGCTGTGAATGCCTCTCTTGTAGGATTAAAGAGGTCACTTAGGACACTATCCTAGCAGCAAGGTCCTCCTCCCGGAGTCTTTAAATAGAGCCTTTCCCTTCCACGCCTCCTTGGTGTTTCCTGACCTGTCTGACTCCTGAGCAGAGGAAATCCAGGTTAGGCCAGAAAAAGGCATTTGTTTACCGCAGAGGATGGTGGCAATGGTGGACATTTGGGTATTTCAGAAGTAGGAACAACGAGACCAGAACTTCTTGGGGTTCTTCTAAAGCTGAATGATGACAGTATTTTAACAAAGGACTTCAGTAAAAATAAAAATTTAGGCTGTGATCACTTGAGATGCAATACTCTGCTATTCTGAGGTTGCCTAGTGAAATTTCAAAGATCTCTGAGCCCTTTTTCCCCCCCTCAGAAATAATGTTACTTTTCCAAACCTCCACATATCCAATACTGTCAATAACCTCCCAGTGATAAGAAATCACAGCTATCTGGCTGAATATTGAGGCTGAGGATGGGAGCACACAGATGTGAAACTCTCCAGGGTATTATTCTCTTACTTTAGTGTGAATTTTTAGCTCCGCTTAAACTAGTAAAAGCAATTTACTGTGTCATGGTGCAGAAAGTAAGGCATGGAACCTGGTGTCGTGGTTATTGTAAGACTAGATGGTCAGGTGCGGGAAGATGTCGAGATGGCAAACCCCATAACACCAGCAGTGTGGAGCAGTTGCGTCTGGCGCACACCTCCACCTCGCTGGTGTCAGAGCGTCAGGAGCAGAGTCTCTGTTTTAAGTGTTAATGCAGTTATTAGCAGTCCAATAGTTTCTGGAGGTCTCAGGAGAGAGTGAAGACAAATTCTGCTCGGCCCCTAACCTAGTTTTGGTTTTAGCAGGTATTAATGTGCACCAGGATTTCTCTTTCATAGATTTTGAGTGCAGAGAATGAGAAATCTTCTTGCAGATGCACGTATCATTACACAGACAGTTAGGTTTCTGACTGCTGCTATTTGAGTGAGCAAATTTATTAAGGGTAAGAGAAGAAAGAAGGACGTATTTTGAACATGTCAAAACCTGCTTCCCTATTTAGAAACAGGCTATTTTAAAACAAGCAGACAAACAAATAAAACCTAGAACTGGACATCCTATTCCTCAGCCTCTCTAAAAAAAACCTGCTCAGACATTTTTTTTTTTTTCCCTAAGTAGTCACACAGCTTTGTGAGACAATATCCAACAATTAATTTAATAGGAGTACTGTTAGAAAACATGTTATCCATTATCTTACAGAAGTGACTTCTTTAATTTTGTAGTTATAATTTTTGCGGGTGGAATAACAGCTTTGTTTTTCTTTCCCCAGATAAAATATTTATTAGTAAACATCACGCTGCACAAATTAATGCTGTGTGATTTCTTTCTGGGCATTCTCCCTTTTTTGTTAACAATAATGCTTAGACTCACAGTAAACATTCTCAGTAATTTCCATGTCTTATTTGGAGAAATACTTGCCTGTGGGCAAAAGCTATGAAAGCCCAAGAGACGCACAAATGTCTGAGCTTATGGAAAATTTTCATTTTGGGCCAGTGCTAACAGGAGTACTGAACTGATAGCTGCTGTCCTTCAGGTGGGACTGGAAAAATAACCTCTGGTGGCTCTTCAAAGCCTGCAGAAAAAGTCCCAGGCGACTTCCTTCTGCAGTGAGATTACCTGTTTCTGTGGCTTAGTTGCGATTTCATAATCTTGTCTTGAGTAAATAACAGCTTATCTTGGCTTGTTCCCAGGAGCAGGACAAGGAGATGGGAACTCCTTCCTTGTGTATTCATGGGTCAGCAAAATCCTTGAGCTGCCAGTCAGAAGGATCTTGGGATCAAGCTGTTGTCCTCCAAACCCAATGTCACTAACAAATCGTTTGCTCCCCATGTGTATCAATGACTATGTGCTGTGGTGCTTTTTATTGCTGGCTTTCTCCATCCTCCTGCTGTTTATGTATGAGGAGCTTCAGCCAAGCTAACCAAAGCCCCAGTGTTTCAGGCATTAATTCCCAAAAAAAAGCTCAGAGAGGAACTATCAGCTGGGAGCTGATTAAATGCCTCTGAACTCAGCCCTGTGATACTCTCAGTTGGGTGAGAAAGACAGCAGCCTTCACTGAAGGAAGGTTAAGATGAGGGGCTCTGGCCAAAAAGTACAGCCATGCTTGATATTTTAAGTGATGCTTTCCGTTACTTCAGACCTTGTCCAGCCGCAAGCTGTGAAAGGCAGCTACAGGCTGTTGTTAATAGGTAACAATTTGGCTCTAACTCTAAATCCTTTGAGTGAAATTCTCAGGAGGCTGGTGGTTCTGTAATCTAACTTGAGCCTCTGGGAACTTTCCTCTGCTCTCATTCCACCCATATACCATGAATGCATCTTCATTAGTCTGTGTGCACACAGATATTGTATGTGATGCTCATAAGTGCTGGCAGGAAGGGAAAATATTAAGCAAAAGGAATTTTACTTCTCTCTTTGCTTAACATTTGTTCTTGAACCGTCAAACATATCTTTCAATAAAAATAACTAATGTGTTTATTTTAACCAGAGCTGGGTATGTAATTTGCATTAAAGAAATTACCCTATTCATCTTTTTTAGATCAGGCACAAGTTGTGATTTTCTCATTTGTACTTACTGTTCAAAAAGATTTCCTGAATATTTTTTATCAATGAATTTGCTGGCAATTCTTCCACAAGCAGTTTGGCATGAGCATTAATTTAAACAATTAATTCTAATTGAACTCCATGTCTAAATTTCTCTGATGATTTTGAAAGTCACTAGCTAATTAGTCAAAATCTGAGCTGTCTCTATTCAACAGACAAGATGTAGTCTTGTAAGACAACAGTGACTCTAGAGTTGTATCTTTTTTTTTGTTATTATTATCTGGCCATTATAAATCGGAGCTGTGCTCTTCCATGGTATTTTTTGTTATTCAGTGGCTAAAATCTTGGCGCCAGCAAAGTTAGTGGGTAATTTAATTTCTAATGGAACTAGGGGTTTATCCTCTGTTTCAGCAAATACACGAGCCATCCAATTCCCTCACTAGTTGCACTGGAAAAAGGGGAATGAAGGGGCACCAACACAATCAGAATTTTAGTGTTAAAATACCAAGAGTAAATACTTAGATGAAATATTTGACAATATAACCCAGCTCGAATTTGCACATTTTAAAGTCTGATCTTTCATGTCCCCTCAAGTTCTTTATTTGTCTGAGTCCCTGGATAAAGTGCATGGAAATTCAGAGGATATCTTATGTCATCACTATTTGTGTTAATGGCTTAGGAAACCCACAATCCAATCAGTTAAAATAAACAGCCCAGTGTAATAGGAGCATAAATCAATGAAGACTTCATTACTGAAATCTTAATGTGTAATCCATCCACCTACGGAGGAAAGGGATACTGAGAGGCAGCAAGACAAAACCAGAAGACTGATATTTAAAAAAGGTGCTGAGATCTGTAACTCTTCCCGGAGTCAGTAAATTTGGTGGGTACTCATCACTCCTGACAGCTTGCTCCTGACTATTAAGTCCCCATGCTAAAAAATGCCAAGAAACTCTTGGGAAGAGAGCTCTGGTCGCAGTATCTCCTCTGCGATTATTAGGAGATTTGAGACAGCTCAGGATAGTGGACTAATGAACAAAGATATCGATTAGCAAGGTTAGCCTCTGACTGAAACAATGCATTACCAAGAAGTTATGGTGTGCTGTAGCCTTTCCTCTCTGTGCGCCCTATGGAGCCAGTAATGTGAGTTTGGACACCCTCAGTAAGGTGAAGGTGGTAATAAGTGTTGAGCCATGAGTTACAGGATTTCATTAAAGTCATATGTTCTGTTTGTCTGTGCTGTGAAAGAACTGGTAATGCCATCATACTGACCCTTTCGGCTTCAACACGGTTCACAAAAGGGCTGAGATTTCCGAGGCAATGCAGTAAGAAATATGAACAGGCTGTCACAGTAGGCATGGGCCATCTCTGAGGTGGTGATGAGACGTACACTTTTCCTGTGGAATTTAGCTAACAACAAAGGTAAGGGGACTCTTCAGAAGGAAAGCAGTGCTCACAGCTCGCCTTCCTTGAGTCCTCTGTTTCAGAAGTGGCTCTGTCTGTTTGCTGCAACCTCTCATCCCTCTCTGACTCCTGTCTCTTCCTTCCCCTGACCACATCTTGTTCTTTTGTGTCACTGCCCCACTGATACTCTTGTCTCTGTTGCTTGTTTATGCCAGCATGAAATGTGTCCTAAGCAGTTCAAGTCTGAGACAGCACCAGTAATCAAACAGAAAACGAGATTATGGGAATTCTGTTTTTCAGAGATTTGTGTCAATAATTATGATTAAAGATAAAGTAAGAGTACATAACTCTAAGGATACATAAACTAAAAAACATCAGCAGGTGAAGTAGCCACTGCATGCAGAACACAGCACATGTAGTTTGCCAGCACAGAAGGAGGTGTTGTTGGAGGGAACTGCTGCCATCCCACAGGAGATCTGTGATGGGGTGGAAAGCCTGGCTGGCAGCCTAACTGTGAAGGCACACCTGTTTCCCTGCTTCAGTCCCACATCTCACTCAGGGCACACCTTCCCCCCTGCTATAACAGTGAAGGGATGCAGATCTGCCTAATTAGCTACACCATCCTCAATACCATTTCAGTTTTTGCTCTGACTTTAGCAGAGATCCACTGAAAATAAGCTGTCCATCTGCATTTGTGGTAGCCATTATTAAAAGTCTGACTTACACAGATTTTCTTTATATTCTTTCTATAGATTCTTTTTGTTACGTGTTATGTCTTGAATCCTTATCTTACATATTAATTTGCATAATGTTAATTATGTCAGAGAATGGTTGAGTCATTTTGCTTGGTAACATGATCACATGTATCCAGAAGGTGTACTAGTTGGTTAAGTTTCTAAAGTACTTCAATATTCGGAAATATAGGAGCCATATATGTGTAAGGTATTATCCTATTTTAATAACTTAATGGGTGATAAGGTGATTCTGTAACAGTTTATGTGAAACACCTAAGGTTATTCAGAATCAAGGCTACACAAATGAAAGTTTTCTATTATATTGGAAATTTCTGTTGTGTTGTGTTGTATCAGTACGGATATTAAGAGATCTAGAACTTCACCCAAATCTCTCATACAACAATACAGACTGATGATTAATTCTTCAGTCTCAGCAGAGAAATCTGGTTGGAGCAGGATTCAAGTAGGGCTGCAGTGTAATACACAGATGGATGGTAGATATCATGTGTTCCCTTCTCCTCGAGCACGCTATAGCTTATTTCCTCTAGAGAAAAATGTGAAGTGAATCCAAAGCAGAATGTGTGATGTCAGGGTGTGGTGCTTACTCAGCCTTGATTAAAAATATGTTTAGGACATCTTTCTGCTCCCCAGACTCCAGATTTCCATGTGGTTGTAGCTGTAAAGCTGCATAGACAGAGTAATTTTCTTGTTAATGAGATGAATATAATTTATAGGTATTCTTTTCCATCTGCCGTAATAACGAATGTTCTTATTGAAAATCACACTGCATGTAACATTGCTGGGTGATAAAGAATTTCCTCACCTTTGAGGTAGTCAGACTGAACTGAACCAAAAAAAAAAAAAAAAAGGAGATGTAATTTAGAATTAAGATGTAAATTCTGCAGAAATGCAACTGTGTATTAAATATTGTGTGGTATGATCACTGTGTCTGTCAGAGGCTTTTAAAATGTGTTATCAATATGACTACACATATCCACTGGCCAGATGCCACAAAAAATACTCAGGATCCAAGCAAGCACTTCAGTGCCTCTACACCACATGAGGCACTGCAGCCCGGTGTAGCACGAAGTTCACTGTTCTGAATTTAACCTCAAATTTGGTCTGTTTCCATTTCAGAGCTCCTGTGACAAGGATGTCATCCTGAATATCCTCAGCATCCTCACCGACCTGCTCTCTCTGGGTAAGGAAGCGCAGCTCTGGGGTAATGCCTGCAGGCTAAGGACAGGCAGGGCTCTTTGAGCAGGGCAGGGAATTTATATTTGTGTACACTCAACCAGGTGTTTTCAGGGTGAACAGACTATGAATTGTACCTATAGATAGCCAGTCCTTACTTCTGTGTTCAGAAAACTGAGCTTTTTCTCCAAGGGATGACATATTGCTGCACGTGCCCAAGCCACATGAAAAAATAAGCGAATTGGCAAAAGAACTGAAAAAATATTTAAATTTATTTTCCCTGACACTCTACCTCAAAAAAATGTTATTTGTTAAGCAGTTTTCAGTCCAAGTGAGCTACTAGGCTACATCAACAACTACTAGAGCCTCTTGCATTCCCTGCTCCTCACAGCCCTATCATAGAAGTTGCCGGTCCAAATGGGCCTCTCTTTGGAAACCCTGCCGCATCGTTCCTCATTAGATGGCAGGACTGCCCACCTGGAGGACAGGAGGTACCATCTCCCCTCACCACCACGTACTCAGAGAGCTGAACACAGAGCTTCCTCCAGCCGTGGAGACCTGGTAGAGCTGCCAAAGGTGCCTATGGTTCAGTTTGTTGATGCATTAGGGCTTGTAGGATTAGTTTGTGGTTTCTCCGGTGACAAACATTTGTTTGAAAGCTGTCTCCAAAGCCTCCCTATGATACTTCTTCATTTGGCAGTTGCGTCTTGGAGCTTTATCTCTTTGCTGCTCTAATTTCCAATATCTAAGAAAAGATCACTGAGCCTTCTACTGCTTTGAAATCTGTTGGTGCCACTGCTTATTCCTCTGCTGCATTTCAATGCACAATGAAAAACCTTTGCAAATGTGGGTTTGTAAAGGCAATGACTGCTGAAGCGAGATGAGAAGAGAGCATGGTCTCTTCTGGCACCATCCTGAGCCATGTGTCCAGTCTGAGGGCACCCAAGAGGGCAACCCTGGAAACATGCTGGTGTTTATAGCAATAAAACAACACACGAAGGCCATTGGAGCACTGTGTGCTCTGCGCAGGTTTGAAGGCTAGCAACAACTGTGTCTCTGGGGCAAGAATGGTTTGAGCAAATCCTTTCCTCTTGTCCCATTTTCCCCAGGGACTGGACGGAGAATTCATTACGTGATCAGCAAAGGGGGTAGCGAGGCACTGCTGCAGGCCCTCTCCTCTGCTGCCCAGACTGAGCCACCCGACCACAGTATCCTCCTGCCCCTGCTTCGCCTCCTGGCCAGGGTCGGCCAACGAGGTACAGCTGCATGGTGGGATGCTTGGGGCTGGGGTGGGTGGTCTTGAAACTAACGGACAGCCCCAGCAATAATCAGCTCTGAAATATGTCTGATAGTTTATTTGTAGGGTGTGCTGCTTTGGAAATCCAGGTCATCTGTCGTTTGGCCAACTGGAAGTCTTGTGAAAAGACAGGGAGGGTATACATGCACATGGAGCTGCTTCTTGCACAGGCTTTGTTTATCTTCTGCCTTGGGTTGGCCAGTTGGCTGAAAGTGTTGCCCGCACTCCCCTAGCAGAATTTTTTTTATCTCTGTTAACCTAAGTGAGATCTTAAAATGATTTCTCTTTGTATAAAGGCTGTAGGTGACTGTTGGTAAATCTGATGTTCTCTTGTGATCAGTGTAATCTGCAAATAATACTGATCTAAATCATTGGTACATTTAAATGACTTTTTTTTTTTTTTTTTTTTTTTTTTTTTTTAATTCCTTCTCAGGNTGAAATCCCTACTTATAAGATATGGCCCAAGTTTATTTATCAGCACTCCTTCAGAGACTTACTCTTTGTATTAATTTTGATTCTGCTTTGCACTTCACAGATAGGAAGTTTGGGATGAAAGTGCAGAAGGCAGAAGCAACTGATGTAATCCTGAGCTTGACAAGACGAAACCTTGGCCACCACCTGAGCCTCACCCACTGCCTCTGGGTCCTGCGGGTTTGTGCTTCTAGTGGTGAGTGCCTAAGCTTTTCCTCCTTGCTTCAGCATGGCAACTACCAGAGCTCTTTTTTAGTCATTTCACTGCAAAAAAAAAAAATCATTCCTCTTTAAGGCAAGTGTTTAAATGCAATATTAGTATCAGTATTAGTATACACAGAATTGGACACAGAAAGCCAGAACAGCCCTAGAAAGAGATATTCCGAAAAGTATCTAAACAGCCTATACAGAGTATTTCTTCTGTGGACTATGAAAATACAAGAGCTACAGTGAAAAATATTCATGGCAGTGGTCTCCTATTCTATAATATACACTGTCAACTCCTTTGAGACTTAGGTACCTTAAGTCTCAATGCAGTTGCTGTTACCGTATCTCACTATTGTTGGTTGTATTGATCCTCATAGCAGCTGTACAAGGAAAGGAAATGCAGGTGGAGAAACAGAGGAAAAGAGAAATCATTGTCTTATCCAAGGTCCCTCAGGAAGTACATATTAGAGCTGGAAACTGACTGCCTGGTCTTCTGTCTTAGTTCTCTTCCAGCTTTTCTTGCTTGGCTATACACTCATATTAAACAACTCAAACAATGGGATTTCCAATACTCTCTCCATGATCATTGCAGATTCATACAAGTTTTCCCTGTTATAGAGCACTGAGTTTGTTAGCACAAGTTTTCCTTTGCTCACACTAAACATTACCTCTGTCTCCCTACTTTCCTCACCCTGCAGATAATTCTTGACAGCCATCCTGCCTGCAGTCTGCTACACGCATCCTAAGATTTAGCATCCCTGGATCCCAGCCCTGCAGGTCCCTTCTAGCTGTACAGGAGCGAGCTTCATGCAATGGGCTTTCTTAGGCAAGCAGCCAAGCCTCAACATTCAACCCTTCTCTCTGCAATAGGCAGCATTTGAAAGGCTGAGTCTGACTGAAAATGCAGCCAAGGCCAGAAACTGAAACGTGTCTTTATTTGGGTTTCACAGCTGCGTAATGACCCTGTGCTGCCTCCCACCTAAAATGACAATCTACACCAATTGCTGCTCCTGCTTCAGTGCACCTGCATCCCATTTCAGCTGCAGATGTTGCAGATGTTCCAGGATGCACACTGCAGGCTGACCTCCTTTCTGTTCATGTCAAGCCCCTCACTCTACCCTAGAACCCATCCTATATTCTTTTGCTGGGGCAGCTCTGCTGCTCTCCAGTTATCTCCAGCCCAGCTATGCTTCCACCTTGCCTGAGAAATTTTGACTTTGTGGTCTTTGTGGCACACCTTGTGGTCCACCTTGCAGAGGAGGTTAGGTGAAGGTTTGTGTGGATGTGGTACCAAACTAGGAGATTACATGTTCCCAACCTTAAAAACGATTAAGTGAAACTAGGGAGGATCCACATGTGTATTAAACTCTGAGAGTGCTTAGGCATGAAAGCAGAATATGTAAGCCCTTGCCACAGCTCTTTCCCCTTGGTTTCTCCCTTCACAATCTCTGCCACCAGTGGTGTGTGGCAGCCCATGTCCCACTCTGGGGCAGGATGAGTTCAAGAAGCCTTGTCCACTGCCCTGTCTCTAATGAATCACCAGCTACCCTGAAAGGAGTTGGCAAGCTGTGCAAGGCTTTCAATCACTGGGCAACTTGGCGGAGGCACAGTAGGATGGCAGGAGATGATGGGCCCTCTGGCAGCTCTCTGATGACCACTCGGAGATATTTACAAAACAGTCAAAACCCAGCAGTAGCCAGACAGCCAGGTCTCCCTCTTGCTGCTGTTTGATTACTGATCCTTTCACCTTGTTAACTTGCATCTAAGGTTTTAGGGCTGTATTCACCCCTTCTTTACATAGAGAACTCGGCTTAGAGTGGGGAGGCCTGGCTAAACAACTAGAGTCTGCATTGGGCATTTTTAGAATTGGTTGCAAAAAATATCTATAAAAGCTCTCAGTGTGCTAGCAAGTGAAGGATTAAAGGTAGCTGAAATTAAGCTGCACTCAGAAGCACCTCTCTCAAAAATACACTTCCAAACAGTTGAGTAATAGCACAAAAAGAAAACTTGGCCCTGCGTGCTCCTATGAAATAAGCCATCCTTATAGTGATGCCTCTGGCAAATGTAGGAAGAATCTGAGCCCTGTCGTTTTCCTGACACTATTTGAACATGATTTGTTTTCCAGAGAGTATAATATTCACAGGGAAAGGGGTTTGGGGGAACTCAAAGAAGAAGTACAGGATCTGAGATCTGGTTTTGTGTCTGACCTTGTGTAAGAGTGTGTCCGCAGACAGCTCTGTGCTGCATTTTCTGTGTTCGTAAAATGATCTGTGAAGGCCAGTTGGGAGCCCACTGAAATCTGCTCATAGCTCCAGGGGCAGCTTCTCTCTTCCCTGCAACACCACTAAACACAGCACTGCAGACCACCTCCTTCAGATCTGACTGTTTTTCTCTTTTATTGGTTTAGTTGCTGCAGGAGCCACGCTTGGCATCAATGGAGCCATGGAGCTGCTTTTCAAAGTCATCACCCCCTACCGCAAGCGACACGTCAGGACAGTCAGGTAGGCATTAGCCCATAGGGAACTCGTCTTTCCAGGCCAGCAAGAAATAAAATTTTGGTTCCACTTGAAAAGGCAAAGAAATCAGAAATGGGTGCACAATTTCCACTCACTTTAAATCTGCAGGTTTTTTTTTTTTTTTTATAGGCAGAAATAGTTTCCTGAAGGACATGCTTATGCTGTGATTCATCATATGATTCATGCTGGTGGCCATTTATTTGTAGTGTACCTTATACAGTGATGGCAGTTTGATTGCAAGGTATTGTCCTTCAATTTCCAGTCTGAACTGGATTTTGAGAAGCACATCCAAGCAGCAGACAAACTGCTCCTGCCTATCCTTTAGCAAGAACCTACGGTCACCACTGGCCTGGGGACAGGTACAGTGGAATCATGGCAGTTCTGTCTCTTCCTCCTTCTGCAGAGAGTCGTGACCAGATCATTATGATATTTTTGAAGGATGACAGTTCTTGCTGGTATTAACCTGGGTCTGTTTTTAAGCCCATTCCAAATATTTCAGATAAGGGTGGGTTTTTTTCTTTCTTCTCTGAAGAGAAGTTCATTTTATATCTCTATCTTCATGGTGAACATTTTTCCTCTTTCAAGCTGTCCATTTTGGCTGCAGCCCCAGATGCCTTTCAAGGTAAACTTTTTAATATAGAAAGCAAGCATTCACAGAAGGACATAACGTATTCCTGTGGCTTGCTCATCACAGAAGGCAGAACTTCCTGCTATGACCTCTGCCCACACAATTGTATTTGCTTAAGCAACACACAGCCTGCTGGTTCTGTCCTTTAGACATGCTCTGTCTCGTGGAGCACATAGTCCCATCTTGTTCACGTGTGTCTTAGCAAGGACACGGTGACATTCAGTCAAGTTCTGCTTCTGTATGGACTTGACACAGGTGCAGCTCATGGCTGGTGACTACTGACAAAGTAGCTTTAGGTTGGGTATTGGTGAGAGGTGGAAGAACAGACATAGCACAACTGTTCGACCATTTCATGCACATGCACTGTGGGCCAGTCACCCCTGATGAGCGTACTAATAAATCACATCGATCCTGATGTTATTGCCAAAGATTAAGACCAGTTCTCCCAATACGCCCAGTTACGCAGTGCCCTGCAAGGGAGCAAATTTGATTATTTTCCACTAGCCACAACTGGTGACCCTGCACATCAACACGTGGTACTTCTGTTTGCTAAATGCTGCATTTTTCCAGTTCTTCTGTCTACATGTCTGGGGCTGTAAAAATCTGAGCAGTTTGCCTTGCTAAATCAGATACTGAGCAGACCCAGCAGATGTACAACTTCCTGCAGCTTCCTTGTTAATGGAAGCCAACTCACTTGTGTCTGCATTTTTGGCTTTCTAGTAGTGCTAAGTACCCGCAACTGCTTCACAGCTTCAGTTCTCTCTTAACAAGAGTACCTGTGATTCTCCTTCACAGTCTCTCCAAAATTATGATGTCAGGATACTTCTTGCACAGGGTTCTGGATATCACCCAACTCAAATAATATTATTGCTATGGTATTATTCCTAGAGTACCTGAGCACCCTCCAAGATTTCTCTCAGGCCTCATGTTACAATTTTAAGACTCAGAAAGCCTGGAGAACTGCTGTATGACCATGGTGCCCAGGATATGTTAGTTCTAGAGTTAGATTTGACTAGTGAGGCAACGAAAAGTGATTGATGGGTCCAATACCTTAACTAAGTAAGCAAATTCCACCCAGTTCCCTGGTTTCCTTGTGTTTTCCCAAAGAGTTAGCTGTGAGAGACTAATGTTAGTACTACTTATGCAACAGTCTCATGGGTCAGGATCTGGGTGTTAAGAGACTTAGGCCTGTATCAGTTCTCTAGCTCTTCGTTAAACAAGGGGACTGGTTGCATGGAGTTTTTTTCAGAATTTTGTGCAAACTCTCTTTCTATTTGCAGCTACCTCTGAGGGAACTGGAGGGGTTGGTTTGTCATACATTTCTCATACATTTTGTTGTCATACACTTGTCAACAAAGAACCCAGCTCTTTGCTGAGATTCATTCAAATGTGGAGACTGACTACTTGCAATATTTGGGTTCTGCTTCCTCTCATCTCCAGTATAAAAACTGTTTTGAAAAATTCTTAGATCTTTTTATTTCTGAGGTGGGGTGGAGCTTTGTGGGAGAGAAGCAGAATATAGTCTCAAAAATTTTCCTTAATAAATCTCCAGTTTCATTGAAAAGTTAGGATTTATTTTCTGTTGGACAAACAGGTCCCATACATTAATTGGTGTCTTCCTCACTATTAGTTCAGTTTTCTAATTTTTTTTCTCTCCTAAAATAACTGGGATTTTCCTTCAATGTATGTGAAAACAGAAGGTACAATCTATCCTAGGGTCTAGCTCACAGAAAAAGGTGATTCAACTCTCACCAACACTTGGTTTAACCTGCAAGAACCATAAATCACCTGAAGCCCAGTAGTCACTCAGCTGGCCTGCCTAGAGCTCCAAGTTACTTGTTTCATTTAACAACGAGGAGCAGCTGAGAAGGTCAGTGACTCTGTGGAGGCAGGCTGTTTTACATCAGAAGCAGCAGAAAAACCTGTTTTGTTTTAAAAAGCATTTGCAACCTATTTAAAGGCACTGGTTTCTTATTAGTAGGGATTGTGTTTGTTTGTGGTGTATTTGGGAGCAGTGAGCTCACTGAGGAAAATAGGCTCAAGAGATATTGCTGGCAAGAATGTAGGTCCTGAGACTAGAAGTCTAGACTGCAGAGTTGGTTATAGATCTTTCACAGAATCAGCAAATATCTGGGATAACTATGGTTTGAAAATCTAAGGCAGCTTTATATTTCATCAGAAAATGGAGGTATGTGTAAAAAAATGTTTTGTTTTTTTTTTTTATTATTTTTTGAGATACTATTGTTAAAAAGTTGTAGAATTATCGGGGAGGGGAGTTTGTGGGTGGATCATTGGAGGTGAGGGAGAAAGAGTAAAGGGAGTCATATGCTTTGTCTAGTTCAGCATATATTGCTGGTCATCTGACTCAGAGACTGTGTAGCTCTTTCCAAAGTTGCTGGGATGAGATCTAGAGCAACTTTGGTATAGTGAGTTGGTCAAAAAGCATATGCTTCTTTTTGGCTACTAGTATGGAACTTGAAGGGAATATTAGTCTGTAACCTGCCTATAGAAGAAATCTTGCATTGACCTCCTTGCAAGCTTCTGATCCTCCCTTTGTATTTGCCCTTGATACCTTCTGTACATAACTACATGCCCCCGTGCTTTGCCTTGCTGCTGGGAAGGAACAGTCGGCAACTGTGGGGGCAGAGATCACACTTGTCCTTTGATCAGCTGCCAGGAATGCAGCATTGAAAATGCATCACTTCTCTGGTGGCTACACCCGCATTCTCCTGTCCCAAGAAGCAATAAGACCAAGGTCACTTTAAGAATCTGCCCTGGAGAGTGCACTATCAGAGCTATTTATTTAGCCAGCTAAGATGTGGAAACAAGATACATAGTTCTATTTATTTTTCTCAGTGGCAAAGCTCTGGGGTATTTAGAAATGGTCTCCAATGCGCCAAATGACCTTCTCTGGGTGCATGCCAAGTAGCTCTGATTCCCCTGAGACTGTGACTCATGGACTTTATTGGTCTTAGGCATTTGAGGTCTTCAGGTTGCTGGTGCTGTAATTGTTGTTCTCTCTAGGACTACCCATGTCTGAAGCAAAAGCCACTGGGCAAAATGTGAAACTTACTGGGGTTTAGAGAACTCCTAAGTTAAGTACTGTCACATCCAAGTGAGATCTGTAGGCTGTCTGGTCTGCCTTGTACGATGCTGTTCTTCAGAGAAAGCTTTCTGGTACGTTTCTGTGAGGGCAATTTAAAATTAAGCCAGATGTTCTGTTTATGTCAATAGCAGAGATATCTGATACAAGCATGTGTGTGGGATGCTCAGATCTTCACTGTCAGCACCTTCTCTAATGTAATGTTACTGATGTGCCGCACAGTGCAATGACCCCAGTTCCTTTCACTTTCCACCTTATTCCCCATATGTTCCATATCTTCTACCAGTCTCCCAATTTCCTATGTCCCTTTCACCACTCTTGCTCACATTCCCAGCTTACTTGTTCTGAGAGACATTTGGATGTGCTGTGGACAGATGGATGTGGGATGCGTCTTTGGCAGATGTCTGCTTTCTGGAGCTGGATTTCTTTTTGCATGGATCCACCTCCAGGTGGCCAAGCATCAGATAGCCTCTTCAGGCTGCTGGCATGTCAAACAAACGGCTTTGAGGGCTGCATGTGTGCTGTGGCTATGTGTTGTGCCAGCCTCTTCTAGACTCCTCAAGTTGAGTTAGTGAAACAAAAATCCAGAACTTGTGATTCTCTCCTATAGGGACGATCCATGCTTTAGAAAATGGTAAGTGAGCATGAAATGTGTCTGAGTGGTTTCCTTCATTACATTATCCCTTTCTGTTCTTCTAAGAAGATTGGCGGGCACTCTCATTCCTACAGTTCTCTTAAAAGTGATCTAGACAGTCTTCTAAAATTTATTTCTATTTATATAGAAATATATAAATTTCTATTTCTATTTTATTTATATCTTTATTTCTCAAAGCTCTTTGTGAGTACATCTATTTAGCACATAGAATTTAACGTAGATTGTAACAAGAATGAGTACACATTTGAATATTTTAGAAACTTCCTTTCTGTGGATGGTCACAAAACTTGGCTTTCTGCAATGGGTTGTTCTTAGTGAAGTTTGACTACTTAATTAAAAGTGGGAAGGGAATTTAAAAAAAAAAAAAAGTCTGGGAATGTTGCCAAATTAACTCAGTAGAAAATGTAACATGCAGAAATTCTGTCTTTGCTCACATCCAGTGCTGCCTGTTTCTGACAGTGAATCACAAATCTTCTGATGTTTGGTGTTTATTGGATGATCACAGCTTCTCAGACTCTTGCAGTGAACCTCAGTTTCTCTGAAAGGAAAGAATTCCTCTTGCATAACTATTCCATCTGAGGTGGTTATATGGACACCATATACGTTAAAGGTAAAAAGAAGCAAGATTGTTTTAACCTGTATCAAATGTTTGCCTCTGGAAGCTTGAGGTGACTGTGTCTGTTCCTCTGCTGATTGGAGGATGAGTCCAGGGCAAATAACGTGGAAAAAGCATGACAGGAACTTAGAATTAGGTCAGGTGGATGGATGCTGAGAGACCTGGAAAATGCAGTTCTTTGCAGCTATGTTAGAACTCAAAACCCAGGAGGAAATGAGAACAACACTGTGTATTTTCTTTGGTGATATGTTCTCAGAGATGTCTTGAGTTGAGGACTGACTCATGAATCTGAAACATCTAGGAGTAAGGACACTATTGCTATGGTCAGGAAGTGGTTCCTTCATCACGTACTTCTGTCACAGTGTGAGCTGAGAGATTTTCTTTCCACAGAAAGAAAAGAGAGATTTTCTTGGAAGCAGAATTCATTCAAGATAAGAGAGGAATGCTAAAGTGATCAGGAGAGCACATCTGAAAAAAAAAGCCTGTATTTAATCAGACACTGTCAGACTGACCAAGGAGAATACAAAGGTCCTGAAAGTACAGCAGATGTAAGCTGCAAGTGTGCTCTGAATAGATATTTTTGTTCCTCCGTACAAACTGGTTTGCATACAACCAAGATTATTTCCTGCCCATAGAACTGGTGCTTTTGGAGCAAGATAAGTGCTGAGCCTGTGGTGTTGAAAAGTGACTGAGTTGCCGCATCAGTAAATGATTGTAGAAATGATCTCCTGTGACTTTAACAAAAGGTGAAGGTATCAGAATGGCAATTGGCTCTGCCTCTCTTAGAAAGAGAGGACTAGAATTATCTCTTCTGTTAAGATTGGAGAGATGCATAAAAGAGATGCAGTTGTGAATGCATCTCAGATCCTGAGCAGGCAGCTAGTTTCCCCAGCCCTGCTCCTGGATAATCACTTGCAATTGCAGCAAATGTGTATGGTGGTCAACTAGCATCTCCTGGATTGTCCTAAGGTTTCGGCTTCACTCACCTTGAATGGCAGAACATGCTACATGACCATTGGCAGCCAGTATTTAGAGTGATGAAAATTCAGCACACAAACATGGTGACCAGTTCCTCTGCGACCTCATATAGTAGCTGCTGTGTTTGGCTCTTTTTGAAGAGTCGTCCACGTAAAGCATTATGCCTTTGTCTACTTGGCAACACTTCCTGACAGGAGATCAAAAGCAACTAATTCTTAATTGCTCTTGTTAGTCACTGTTTTGCCATTAATCATGTTGACCAGTTTGGATATTTAGTTGGAAAGTAACAATTCGCTTGGAATGCGGTCAGAATTAATCAATGCTTAGTGCCTGCTTATTCTCAAATTGCTATTTGGTTCATTTGATCCCTGTAGAAAATTCACAGGGGGGCATGAGATTTCTTTTGAGGTGTCACAATCAAATGACGTTTTCCATCTGGGCTTGATCTACACGTGATTTAGCTGGAAATTCCTGCTAAACAAAACTAGGAAATATTATTCTGAATGAGGTGATGCCAGCAACAAGGGGAAAAAATATTGCCTTTAAAAATCTTGTTTACATCAAGTGGCTGTTCAGGCTGAGTAATACTTTAGATAACATGAGCAGAGATATGCACATCACTGAGATAATTCAAACATTAGGGTTTATTTACTTTAATGCAATGAGCCATTGTAATAGAAGAAATGAGCTCTGAGCCCAAGGTGTCCTACTTTTGTGCAGTTCCCTCTCTGTTCTTTTTATGGTCTGTGTGGTTTCTCTCCAAGAATGACCTGTTCTAATATTAATAATAAGTTATAAAATCTCATTTCAGACTGATGGCATTTCAGTGCTGCTTTGCAGAGTAAATAGAGTTGCACTGCAGAATTATACTTTACTGGCATTGTACCGTTAATAGCAGCAGAGGAGAGAAATTGAAAAATTGAGAGAGGCAAGGGAGAAAAGAGATGCTTTCAGATGAGATTTGAAAATAGATGAAGGCTTGATGAAGTAGAAAGAAATTCCATATACCAAGGCTGTTGCACATGGCCAGACAAACATGTTACGTGTAGAAACCCTGGTGCCATCTCTTGGTAGCTGCTGGTATGGCAACATTAAGCATAGACTACATACCTGCGCCATTAAAAATGGCAAATGAACACAGTCTAAAGAGAAATCCACTTCTAGGTTTAACTTGATACCTCATTGACAGGGAGGAACTGGATTATAGATGGACCTACTTACTGAGGCTTACTTGGGGAAAAAACAAACAAACAAACAACAGAAAAAACAGTTACTTCTTTTAGGCCTATTTCATTTCACTTGTATTTCAGGTAGAAGAGTTTAAAAAAAGAAGCAATGCTTTCAGCTGAAGGTTTTTCTTTGCTTTCCTGTTATTTCTTTGCCTTTGGTGAGATGATGAGTTATATTTGGAAAGATGGTATGAGGGCAAGTTTCTGCTGTTCTCAAGTTCTTGACTTTTTGAACAGTGGCTTTGGCAGGTGTGATTCTTGGCTGACCTTGCGTGATGGCTTTGGGTATGTCTACACTAGAGGCAACTCTGTGCTTTTTTTGGTGGGAAGGTCTCCCCACCCTAGCTTTAATGTACCTCATTCTGATAACAATTGTTAAGGCTTCCAGCGGGACTTCTGGTGTGGGCTATCCAAACTTCTTAGGACATAGTATCCAGTCAGGGAGTCTAATTCATGTTGCCATATGTCTCGCTATTGGTGCCTCACTGCAATGCAGGCACATTCTCTCTTAGAAGTTCTATCTGAGGCTTATCTCCCACCTAACTGGGGAGCCATTTTCAATCCCATCCTCATGGGAGGTAACACTTGATTTCATGTACCAGTTGCTTCCCAGAGTTAAATAGTCATTGTCACCAAGAATCCCTTGTGGCTGAATATAGTAGTCTCGCGGAAGAGTGGGTGAAGCCTAGTGTGTACTGGTTGTGCTAGGCATTTTGTAAACAGCACAAAAGGAATAACGGAATAAACCAAAACAAAAAATGAGATCAGAGGCAGAAAGATTAAAAAGTGTTTTGTAATATAGGAAGAAATTAAGGGTTTGGGATGGCTTCTGGAAACTGCTAGGTTATCTGTGAGTTGAGAAGGACTGGGCAAGCTGCCCCAGGTCTGGAGGTGCAGAAAGAAGGCTCTGTCACCAGTGTTGGTAAGGCTGTAAGAGAAAAGGCAAAAAGCCTAATGATAGAAGACAAAAGATAGCTCGTATCTGAAGGGCTTATCTGAGACATAGCATGTTCCTGTGGGCAACTCCCCAGAAATTAGACTCTTCATATGCTCAGTGTCTACACACCAGATTGCAGCTTTTAATATCTTTCTGAGGGTAGTGAGGGTAAGGTCGGTTGTGTCTGAGGCACTTGGTGAGGTCAGGGATGGAAAAATGAGAGGCTAGAGAAGCAGTTAACTTGTGATAGTTTTATGCTTGGGCAGGATGGGGCTGAAGTGGTTTGTGGAGTGAATGAGGAGCTGGAAGACTGAGGAGAGAACTGAGCAATGTGACCTTGTAAGCATCCTTGAGATAGACATGAAATGCCAAAGCTTCCAGAAGGCATCAGTCAGACAGCTGTGAGGTACTGGGACTGGAGGAAGGGGGACTTATGAGCAAAGCCTGTCTGAATCTGCTCACTGAAGTGACAAGCTTGTGCCCACCCTCCCTGTTTCCCTGTGTCAATTTTTCTGCGCCCAGGAGACAACCCCCTTCAGAAAGCACCGAATTGGATAATGACGTGAATCTCTGATAATGGCCAGAAAGTGGGTAGATAAAGCTGAGGACAGCCACTTGTGTGTCAGCACATCTGAGAGCCCAGGAATCCCTTTTCCCTTGCCGTTCACCTCATTCATAGAATCATAGAATGGCTTGGGTTGGAAGGGACCTCAGAGATCACCTAGTTCCAAACCCCCTGCCGTGGACAGGGCTGCCAGCCACTAGCTCACTGGATCAAACTGCCCAGGAACCCATCCAGCCTGGCCTTGGACACAGCCAGGGATGGGGCATCCACAGCTTCTTCATTGTCCTTTCATTCATTGTCCTTTTGGATTCTGCTCCCACCCAGAAGCTTACTACCCCTATGAAGGGGTATACAAGCTATACAAGACCCTCACAACAAATGCTTTCAATCAAAAGGTAGGCATGGGAATTATGGCAAACAACTATGAATGAAAGCATGAGTGCAGAGTTTCAATAGCAAGAATTTAGCATGATGCTGGCCCTGAGCAGGTGCTGTCCACAGAAGAAAAACAGTCCTAAGAATTTCCTAGGGCTGCTATGGCTTTTTTCCAGCTCCACCAGCACTGGCAGGTGAAGTGTGAGCCAGTCTCTAGAACTATCAGTGGTTTTAAAGCACCACAGTGATTAGACCCTGAACAGAGTTACACGGCACAGTGTCAAAGCCCTTAGCAACAGCCTTTCTACACTAGGATTCCCTAGCCTGATAGTGTTGTTGGAGCTGCACCAGCATTAGCAGCAGCAGGGGAGCTGGTTTTAGCTATACAGGGGACAGGCAGTACAACTGACTGGCTTCCAGTGGGCGGGAGGTAGAGCTCCAGCAGTCACTTTCAGACTCTCTTGGGTAGTTAGATAATGCTGTTTATAGAAAACAAAGTTAGTTTGTTTGTTATTTAAAAAAAAATAACTATAATATTTACCAAGTGCAAGTGAAATGGGTTTCATTAGGAGAGGAAGGCTTTTTTTAATAGCACTGCTAATAGCAGTGCAAGTTTCTGGCTTGTGAATGCCAACAGGGGTCTACTTTGTCTCTTTATCTGCATGGCAACACTTGGAATGGCAGCAATGCCAGTAAAATCTGTAAATAAACTCAGAGCTGCACAGCCCTGGGATGTGTTCAAAGACAAGGCTTGGAACATGCAGGGGAGAACCTGAAAACTTGAAGTGGCTGGTGAGGAAGAACAGGGCTGCTGACTCTGAAAGCGGCTGCAGTGCTAGGGCTGGGAGTGGAAACTCCCCCTGAGGTGTAAATCTTTGAAAGGTCATGGCTCTAAGACCAGGCTTTTACTGTCAGCCTGCAGCAACAGCCAGGCTGTTGCAGAAGATAAAGAGAATCATCCCATATGTTTGGCTTATTTACTCTATCTTCTTTTCTTTCCTGTGTTAAATGGATATGGTTTGATCTTTGTGTGTGTCGTAAGAAATATGTTGCAATGACACAACAGCTCTCGCTGTCTACTCAAAAGCTTCATTTCCCTCTGATTTTTTTTTGTTTTAAATTGTACTTATGTATTTGCCGTTATTCCAACTTTCACTGGCCTCCAGATTTTTCTGTGTAGAAAAACACTGGCACATGGAAGAACCATCTTGATAATGCTTGCATCTTTTACTGTGCTTTTTAATTATTTATCTCCACTGGTTCATTCTTCTCTTTACAGCTGAAGTTCTACCAGCCTTGGCTTTGGCATGGTCTGTTTTCAAATCCCAGACAGAGCTTGGCTTGTTTATATCAGATGAAAGCTTTCCAGTGAAAAGAGGGGAAAAAGTACTAACTTAGGTTTCTGCAAATTACTGCTTCAAAAAGCCCCTGCAGTTATACTGATGTGACATCGCTGATTTCAAATGGCCAGTGTCAGGAGAATTTGACCCAGTATTTGCTGTATTTTGGCCTGTTACTGATTTCCACCCTACCTCTTCTAAATGCTGTGAAGAACAAGCTCCAGCACTAAGATGTGATGAGTTTCCTTAAGGAGGAAAAATGCATGTAACAGGAAAAAAAGAATATTACTCTGTACTTGGCTGGTTCTGCCACAACAGCTCCATGATGCTTTAGTGAGCAGTGTTGCACCTGGGCCTAGCACGTACTGTCTGCTCGCAAGTTTCCTTGCTTATAGATGAGGGCACGAAGCCTGAGGCTGTACGCTGGCTGCCCCTGGATGTACGGTGCTCCCACTAATCTCGAAATCTTGATGTGCCCTGCGTGTTGGATCTGTCTCAGAGCCACCAGCTGGGCCAAGTGCTATTGGAAGGCAGCAGGGGGGAGCTGACAGAATGCTGTTTCTCTGACTCTTAAGCAAGCATCTAAACTAAACATACTCCTCCTTCTTTCTCAGGGTCCTCTCCTATGCTGTTTCCATTGCATTCTTATATAGCCTGTGGTGGATATTTGAATTGCAAAACATCTTGAGAGATGCTGTGGCTGCAGAGAGCCTCATCTCTGACCTGCAGTCTGTAGGGTGCCCATGCTGGGGTAAGATGTCCTTCTTCTGTCCTGCCTTGGCTACAGAGTTCAGACAAGGACAGACTGCCAGCAGTGTTGGAGAGTGGTGTCCTCTACTGTGAGTGTTTGAGGCTGTGGTCCTTTGTGATGGTGGCTCAGCCTGCTTGCACAGACAGATCCTGAAGAAGTTGCATCCTCATTTGCAACAGCTATCATATTTAATTTGAAGTTGATCGCATATCCTCAGATGACCCTTCAGCTTTTCCTATCACAGCTTGGAGATCTTATGTCCAGAAAGATGCTGCCGTGCAGTGGAAGCTGTTCAGTCTCCATACGTTGTCTCCTTTTCCTGCAGAAAGGTATCTCTGTGTGTACTACACAATATAGCAACATCCTTGTTCTCTCTCCTGCCTTTGAAGTGAGACAAACCACAGAATGGCAGAGGCAAGCAAATAGTATGAAGGCTTTTTTCTGCCAAACCCTTATTGAAATTCCCAGACAAGTTAATAAGCTTTCCTCCCTGCTCTGCAATTGCAACATCTATTTTCCCTGAGGACTTTATTCTTACTTTACTTGCCTGCAGCAAATCTACTCAGTGTTGTTTTTCTCGCAGTGTTCTGCATGTGTTTTGCAGTCCTCTGTTTCGACAACACACAGTGGATAAAATTGGCATTTCTTTTGGATATAAGACAGACTTGAAACATTTTTTTGATTAGCTATTGGTCCTCAATGGAGAGACTTGGTTTAGTGAAGATCTTTCTGAATAAGGGCCCAGATTTTCAGAGATTTAGAAGTGTAAATGTGAAACTGGGAATCCAATGTTCTCACTGGAAAGCCTCTTGGCAGGCTAAAGGCCAAACTCCGTTCAGTTAAAAGGTTGTTCTGATCTTAATATACAAAGGGGCTTTGAAGAATCCTGCTGCGTGCTAGCTGCATGTTTAGACATAAAAATGCCTTTTAAATTTAGGTCAAGGTGCCTAAAATGAATCTGTAAGAAAACGTTACTTGATTTCTCAAGTGTATTTATGCATTGATCTCAATTTGAGACTGATTTAATAGTACCAATTAAGCTCGGCATTGCATGTGCACACACACGAGGGGGATATAAACAGACATAGCCTTGGTATTTCTAAATATGTTCATGTTCAGCAGCATTAGTTAAGACCATGAACTGTAAAAGTGCCCAATTTGCAGTAAATTCTGTGCTGAAGGGGTAAGTAAAAATAACTCGTGTATGGTAAGGGAATATCATCGGAAGAGATGAAAAATGGGGTAGCTAGAAAATGAGAGAAAATTGGTGGCAGCTTCTGCATATCTTCTGCATATTTGATTGAAATTCCCCTTGCATGTCAGCTTTCCAGGCAGCTCTCTGACCATCATCCTTTGGGATTTAGGTATGACTAATATATATAAACCCTGCTTAACTTGTGTACATAACAGGGAAATGATGTGTCTCTACTTAAGCATGTGGAGGTTGATAAATAGAAAGTGTTGCATTCAGGATGATTGATTAGCACCAACATTTTCCTCTTTTTTCTGTACTGCAAATGTGTTTGCAATGCTGTGCTGCCAGTGCTGCAGCTGATGTGTAAATGATTACTCACATTCAACCTGTGGTTGTGTACTGCAGGTATGCTGTGAACGGAACCCTCAAGAACAGGCAGAACTAAATATTATACAGAATTATATGATATTATTGCCAGTTTACAACCACCCAGTTTGCACCTTGTCATGCAGCATAGGGAGAAAGGTTTCCTGTAACTTTACTTGCATGAAATTGCTTCTTTCTCTGGCATATTCAAAGAGCATCTACAAGCCAGTTGTACTCCCTAGAGTGTTCAGTTTTAAGCTTCCTTTGGCTGATCTTTATGGATGTCCTTCATCTGAATGGGACCAGAGAGGAGACCTGAAGTGCCATATAAACTAATAAACTGATGGACACATCTCTAGAGCTTTGTAATATGGAAACAGCACCATTAGATTGAAAAGAACAAAGAGTTTTTCATCTCGTGTTCAGTATCGATCATCCTTTCTTTTATTCAGGGGCATGTGACTTATGCTTAAAGAAAGGGCTGCCATGCAAATTAAACTTGGTTTTGGTAACATTCAAGGAAGATGGTGCTGTGTCAGTCCTTCAGCTTCATATTTCATGTTCCTTTCAGGTCTGTTGTATTGTGTAGACACTTAAAACTAGTTTGACTCTGAGCACGAGGAGTGGCGTGCCAGGTACATCACTACCTGGACTGTCACCACCACAAGCTGTGCTTGGATATCCCACTGCCAGCAATTGATTGTGTATGTAAAATAAAGATCTTCCGGTTGTTTGCAGGCAACACTGTGCGAGTGCAGGCTTGTTATCTGGCATCATAAGGACATGGCTGCCCCCAGGCCTCACCTTCTCTTTCATAGTTCACCTTCAGAGACTCTCCAATGGCAAAGCATCTGCAATTCAACTTATTTTCATGATGACAGAAGTCCAAGTTGTCCTACTGAGATTAGAGTCCAGGGTTTCTGGCTAGGTCACCCTATAATTTTTCAAGATCTCTCTGCAAGGCTTCTCTATGCTCTAGGTGGTCAACAGCCCCTCCTAATTTGGTGTTGTACACAAACTTATTTGGAAACAGGACTTGAAGGTATTCTAAGTCTTTTATGAAAATGTTAAAAAGAACTGACTGTGAAATGGATCTCTGAGGAACCCCACTAGTATCTGGCTGCCAGCCTGATGTAGTCCCATGTACCATAACCCTTTGAGCCTGACCTGTCAGCCAATTGTTCACTCTTTGCATTACATTTTTGTCTAGATGTATGCTGGACATCTTGTCCAGAAGGATACTATGAGAAATAGTATTGAAAGCTTTGCTGAAATCCAGAAAGATTACATCAACTGGCTTCCCTTGGTCAACCTTTTGGATGTCCAGAGTGTACCCTGCCAGCTATTGTGAGCTGATAGACTATGAATGAAGTGACAATAAAGGACTGAGCCAACAAACCACCAGGCTCTTTCTCAATCCCATTACTGAAATGGGATTTCAAGGCAGTCGTCTGAGGAAAGGAGGGGGGTTTAACTCTGTTCACTGACATAATTTCAGTGTGTATGAGAGATTTTGTAGGGTTGAGCTGTTATCTGATGTGGCTTCATCCCTTTTCTTCATCCCTTTTCTTCCTGAATTGATCAGCGATAGAATTAAGCTCCTCTCTGTCCCCCTGTATGTGTCCCTTCACCAGGAGACCTGGGTTCTCAGAGTCATCCTAAAGCTGCCTGGGTGATTGATCTGTTAAGAAACCAGTCTGGCAGATCCTTCCAGCCCCTCCATCTTGATGGGAATCACAACCTGTCACAGCCTGCCTCAGCCATGTTGGTGACGTCTGACCTGAAAGAGGGAGCTGACAAGAATGGGAAGTCTTCTGAGCTTTGGTTTCTGCCTCTGGAAGCAGTGCCAGCTCCACACCACACTGTAAGAAATGCCTGGAAATTTGTTTGGCGAGGATTTAATTGTGCTTCCTGTACCTTGTTCTTCTTTATTACTAATTTTAAGCTAATTTAAGTTAGAGGTAAAAAGAATAGGATGGATTTATTAGGATACAGCTATCTCTCCTTCTGTACTTCTGTACTCAAAAGGGTAGGATAATTGCAAGGTTGCCTGGAGGGTAACCCTGGAGTGACTCTTCTTCCCAGGAGGCATAGATGAAAGAGGCTGAAGTGCTGTACCTTTTCACTGATGTAACCTAACAGGTTCCAACATAGGCAGAGATGTTTGGAAGATGCTTTGGTAAGGGCTTTGAGCTGAGCCTGGGAACTGAGATGGCTCGTAGTATTGGCCGTTAGAGCAGAAGAGATGATTTCACATTGGAGCTTCTGTATCACAACTATAACTCCTCAATAAGCGCAGCATGTCATATGGAGCACACACTGACTTCGGCTCACCAAAATGTAAGATAGGAGAAATTCAATCCTGGTCTTCTTTTAGGCTTAAAGAGCAGGGAATATTTGCTCCCTTTGCTGTTAAACCTTTTTGCATTGACTTGGGTACCTGTGCACACTCATTTATTTATTTTTTACCACCCTACTCTGACACTTAATACTCACAGAAATTTTTAAAGGTGGGGAGAAAATACTGTTCAGTGTGCATTTAATTTCTTCGTGTTTGCTCAATGATTCTATTCAGTGAAAAAAATGACATGAGAGAATGAACTCTATAGAAGATGTATGTTTTAATTAAAGGCAGCATGTGCTTTTCCAGGGGAAAAAAAAAAAAAAAAAGGTCTCTGGAGATGGAGTAACCATTACAAAAAATGTATGTGATTTTTATTCCCTTTATACCAAAAGCACATCTGTGCAAAACAGCTGGATCTGCAAACTCCACCTGTTGGCAATGTGTGGGACATTGTGAACTTTGCCTTTAGCATAAGTTTTAATACCTAGTTAACAAGCTGGAGCTAAAGTGGACATGATGATGGGTGTTTGGTTGTTTTTGTCAGTCCTAGACCAGAAGTGCTATGAAAATGCTAGCAGCACAAGCAGCTTTTGCCCCTCTGTATTTTCAAGACTTGTGAAGCTGCTAGTTTTAAAACTTTGAAACAAAACAAATCACTGTACAAGTGCTTTCATATTTAAGGTCTATATTTCTGGGCCACAAGGGGGAATGACTATTCAAGGCATCTGTCTCAGATGAGATCTACCTTCTGGTAGGATCTGTAAAGCACCTATTGCTGTGGTTCCTACATGTTGTTTCTAAATGTCTCTCAGTTGTCAAATGTGAAATTGTCTTTTTGAGTGAGTTACTCTGCGACTGTATAAACTCCAGTAACTAAATACAAGTCCCAAGGACTAGAGGCAAAATGCAGCCAGGCGATATGTACTCTCCAGTGCACTTAATTCCTTCCAGAGACAGGGGCAATTGAAGCTTATGGGCTTTAAGCCTGTAAGCTGTAATATCACAAGCCCTCGGTCAAGATCCCCGTTGTGCTAGATGCTGTACAAATATATTGCATGGTCCATGCTCCACACTGCATGCAAGATAAATAAACATGACAGCAACAAGTGAGTATACTGAAAAATAACAAGATGAAGAGCAAAATGAGGGAGCATAAGTTGAGGAAATGTGGGCTGCCAAGCAGGGGCAGAATCTCTTTGTTACGTCTCTGAAAATAGTGCTTTACATCTTTATTATCCAGGTGTAGTTACCTTTAGGAATTGCATCAGGTCTGAAGAGGTATTTAATGAAGTACCAAGTCATTAGCTTTCATTCAGTAATGAGAGTATGTTTCATGTTTAAGCATGTATACGATAAAATCTCACAGGAGAAGGAAGATGCTGGTTAAATCACTTGGGAGCTGATTTACAAAGCCGTGTTGGATCATTCCTTTGTTCAGCCTTTAGCTTCTCAGCCGTTCCCTGTCCGTAGTCACAAGGTAGTCCTGAACAGATGGGCATCAAACTCAATGTGCCCTGAAAGTCTTAAAATCCTTTCATGTAGTCCACCAGGCATCCCTTCTGTAGCACCATTTTCCGTTTTCAGGAGTCTTTTTCCTACACTGCATGGAATAGAAATAAATGATCTATCCAAAAGACAGAGAAACAGAGGAACAGAGTTGTCCATCATAATGCTGAGAGCTACAACCAGGGAGCCAAGATCAGAGCAAAGGAGAAAACTTGAGAGACTCCCAGCCTCCTCTGTCTGCGGCACTTCCAGCTGACGATGTCCCCATAGCCCAGATCTAAAGGGGTGACCTTGACATAAAAGACTCTCTTGTCTGTGTTTCTGAGCAGCCCAACTTTGCTGGCTAATCCAATTCTTCTTTGGCTTGGGAAGTGATTTTATTTTCTTTGTTGTTGCTCCTGGTTCCTAAGCACAGGAGCTGGAAGTTGTTTGTTGGTCTCTGCTAGTTGTACTCCTGCCCTGATATCCAAGCTGCTGATTTGGAAACACTTCAAAAGGCTTCCTTCTTCAGAGTGGCTGTCTTGACTGTTGTTACAGGCGGTTTTTAATGTTTTCTGATTACAGAGCAGCTTTAATTTTTACACCTTTTAAGACAGAGCAACCTTTATTTTTACATCTTTTTATTGAAATATATAAATGAGTCTCCTTTGAAATAGATGCTTCGTCAGTCCCAGTGTATGACTTCAGTAAAGTATTACCACAGAACAGAAAATCAGAGCAAGGCATCTGGACAGGTCTGCCAGCTTTTCTAATGAAATATTTTCCTCCTCATTCCTTCTTAAGACAAATGCAGAGTTCTGCACTGGGCATGCTACCAAATTCTCAGTTCTAGCATGTGGCTCATAAGAGACATCTTTCTTGTGCTCTTAAACTTTCCCTCCTGTTCCCATCTTTTATTTCTCTCTCTTGCTCTCATGCAGAATTTATCTGCTTCTCTCTTCCTACCCCAGATTTACTCATCTCATTATCTTTTCTGATGCCAGAAGAGATGCTGTTGGTTTACCATATGCTGTTAAGACGCTGATATCACAAACACAAGTTGCCTTGGCTTGCTGTAAGCCCGTTGACACATCCGTCAGCTTGCTGCCATTCTCAGTGAAAGTCCATTCAGCCCTCTCTTCTATTATCAGATGATCTTTAAGGTCCCTTCCAAACTAAACCATTCTACGATTCTACTTCTTGTTTTGTTTCCTATGGGGTGTTTTGTATGTTTGAATTTGTTCAGTACCAAAGGTAAATAATATTCTGGGGATACTTGCTGACAGCTGACTTAAAATGCAAATTACAATGCTGATATAAACCCCAAGCTTAAAAAAAAAAAAAAAAAAAAAA
>VXAV01008538.1:157954-168145 GCA_013399715.1 Alectura lathami
TTTGGAGTAAGAAGCATGCACTTCTAGGGAAGTGTTAAGGTCAGAGGTGTCTGGTGATGCAAAGCTTCTGGATTAAGTGGCCGTTTAAGACAGGGGAGGCATTTTTGGCTGCAGAATTACCGATGATAGAGGGAGAAGTTTTACTAGACCATTAGAGAAAGGCAGGAATATTTCCCAAATGTGTATGGAAGATATATAGTCAGTATCTTCCTGCAAAGTCCTACTTCCCCCAAGATCTCTGACTGTAAATACAAATTTGGATGGGAGAACTCAAATCTCAGCACTTTGTGAAAGTTCTCTAAGAGTAAGGTTATCTAATCTTCCAAGTGACACTGAATATAACCAGAGGCTAGGAAGATGAGTCCTTTCCTTTCCCACAATACAATAAATGGTTTTTAATTATTCAATGCCATTAAATTTAAAAGAAAGAAAGAAAGAAAGAAAAAAGAAAAAAAAAAAGAAAGAAAGCTAGGTAGATATTTCTATATATGTGGATTCACTGTAATTTTTTTTTTATCTGAGTCTCTTTGTCCAATATTGAGGTGGTTTATTTGTGAGATAGATATTGGGGTGGAGCATTCAACTGAGGATAAAATGATAGGTTTTTGCCACATTACGATTCACTGTTACTGTACAGTCTATTGATCCATTCAGTATCATTCACCCCACATGTTTCTATGACATTCAGGCAAAAAAAAAAAAAAAAAAAAAAAAAAAACACCAACACTTCTNAAAAAAAAAAAAAAAAAAAAAAAACCACCAGCATTGTATTGTGTCTTCTGTATGAGAAAGAGATGATTATTTTGGAGACTTTGACAAGAATAATTACCTTTTCTCTCCACCCCTTTGAATAAGAATGAACCGCAGCAAAATAAACTAGTACTGTAAATTTCAGGAGCTGAAATTGCATCTTTTGGTTGCCTTCTCTATTTTGCATTTTAATGCAACATTGATGATAACGTTTGTCAAAGAAACCTCCCAGTCCTTCAGAATCAGATGGTTCCGCAACAGCATAATTGGTGCAATGTGGGAAAAATATTGTTTGAAATGTAGTTATGGATGCAATTTGATGTGAAGTTTCTCCCTAAAGTGCATGAATTGTCTCTTCATCTCTGCTGAAAGCAAACTTTCTTGCTCAGCCTAAAGTCATCTCTTTATCAAAGTAAATCTCCTGCAAGAGACTAGACTGGTGCTTACCTACGTTCTGTGCTTACCTGCCTACTGGCCTTTGTGGACTGAGTGAATCCTAGGAGAGTCTTGAATGTGGGTTTGCACAGTGGGACTTAAAATCATGATGCTTCTTGCATTTCTGTGTCTACTAAGAAAGACACATTTTCTCAAACCTTCCTACTTTTTATGTAGCTGGTAGATGCATTGCTGTGCTGCAGGATGTTGGCTCGTACATTGTATTTTCCACCTGTTCATTGCTGAGGTGGGTTGGGTTGGGTTGGTTGTATATCCATGTGGCCTTCCCAGACTTTGCACAACAATGGCTTGAGTCTGGAGTTCATCTTCAGTGTGAGGTGAAAACTCATTCAGGATGGGCAATTCTCTGAATGCTTAGTTCTCTCCTGGCTGCTCCAAATGTGCATCTGGGAGTGATAACTGTCTACTTCCTTCTCTTTGTCTTCCTCCAGAAACCACTACCGCTGCAGTGCAGCTGCAGGAGGAGGCACGAGAGGAAAATGCTACTACACACTCACCTTCAGCATCAAGTTCCCTCATAAAGATGATGTTTGCTACCTGGCCTACCATTACCCCTACACCTACTCTGCGATGATGGTAACGCTGATATGTCCATCTAGATAAGATAATAGGCCTGACAGATTGGAGTTGCTCGAGTATGAGAAGATTTTGTGATAGCGTAGAGGTCTGCTCTCACAAGCAGTTGTTTCATTATCACGATGCTCTCATTGCCTTACTTGAAACTGCAGACTCTGTCAGCTCTGGAGCGCAGAACATTGTAAGAGAAGAAATTTCCTTATGGAATAAGCTGGAGTGCAAACATAACGGTTGTAAGATAATGCAAACCAAAGATGTTTCCATTTGCTTAGGGTTGCAGTATCCTCCTGAGAGGAGAAGCAGTAGTCTAAAGCTAATGGTAAGTCAGAAGTGAAGGCTGCCTGCTCCTGCTTCTGACAGAAGGTAGGAGCTCAGCTCTCAGAGCTATACTCACAAGCAGAGCGATACCACAGTGCTGGGTTTCCTTCAAATGCTCATTGTCAGCTATTTCATCTGTGCCACTTGGAGTGTCAGGAGGCATTTGTGACACCCCAAACCAGTGCTATGAGTTCAGAAACTAATGAAACATAACTCCAAGGCATAAACTGTATTATTAAGTTGTGCCAAGTTTACTTTCTGGGGAAGGATTTGTTTTCCACAGCCTTTTCTGCCAGGGCTGGATGGTAAGGGAGTTTTCTGGGAAAAGCATCCAGCGCATTTTCTTGGAATGATGTGGGAGAACCCAAGGTCTGAAAGGAATGTAAGATAAAAGGAGAGTAATGAGTAGATCTGGGAGTTACTTTGCTTCATTGTTAAGGATGAGAAAGACATCACTGAAAGTGAAGACATGAGGTTCTTGTAGATGAGTCTTTCACCTCCCCATTTCTGCCCCCTATCAAAGATAAATAATATGCACTTCTATTGTTAGCCTTTTTAGTTCTGGACATTTAATGCTAGAGTGGTTTGGTGAAAATTATACATATTCTAATTTTAACATTGATATGAATCTACCAGTGTAAGATACGAGAGCATGCGCAGGATTTCTAGGTAGATGCTATCTTTTCTCACTTTGTAGCCATGCAGATCTGTGCGCCACCAGCATGATTAGATTAATTCCCACTCAAAAACCAGTCTCTCATCAACTGGTGTACATCCCATTATGGATGTTCAAAGAAACTGCTTTCAATATCTGGGAGAAGGCCAGTTAGGCGTTCACAATCTCAACTATGCGCACCTGCTCTCTCCTCATCAGGTTTAGGGGTACCAGCTGTTCCTCTGGATCAGTGAGGAAGAGACCATGTCTTAGTGGTGGGTTTTGACCTATAGACTTACAGACATGTATATGCTACAGCCTGCTGGGGAGAAGACAAATGTAATACTGAAGAACTGGGTGGACTTACTCACCACCATAATTTCTTCTGGAGATGCAGTGCCTCATCATTATTTTACTGTTATTGATTGCTACCTTCTGCCAGCGAAAAAGCAGGAGAGATCTGGGGAGTTTCTGTGCCCTGGGAATCCCTGAATATCTTACCTGCTCCTGAATGAATAGAGCAGAGATGAAAAAAATGTTATTCCTGGACTTGTAGGGCCAAGTCTTGAATTATTTCACTGCCTCTTCAAATCAACTGTTCATTGAAGTTTAAGGAAATTTTGCCTCTGGAAATGTTTAAATGAACTCAAACTCAGTAAAGATAATAAAATTTGGTAAACGGGAATTATGGATGGAAAAGATTGACAGATTGTTCTGTCCAGCTCTTTAGTCAAAGCAAAACTGTTGCCTCTAGTAATTCTAAAAGGATTATTTGCTTAGAATAATTTAAAATGTCTTGAGTGATGCAATTTACACATTTCCATGTTACTTTAATTTCCACAATGAATAAACCAAGTCAGGTCTGTGCACCATCAGATTTTATTTTAAGGAAATTGTCCACTGGTAGAGTATGTTGGTTTTACATATCAGTAATAAATCAAAAGTGATTAGGGACCCAAGGGCTCAATTAAATATATGATGCTTTGGGGAAGAAGATAAACTTGTATTTGGAGTTAGCAATTTGGAAATGCTTGAAAATATCATATATATTTAATAGTTACAGGCATATTTATAGCATTGCGGAATCCTATTTGAACTGGATGCACTCTGCAGTTCATTACTTTTTGTCCATTAGTAATTATATTTATTTTACAAACGGTAATCTATTTGTTTTTACATCATAGTATTAATTGTTTAGATATCTAGCTGAAATCTCTGTGGCAACTATACCCAATTAAGTTTCACTGGATACTAGAAACAGAAGTAAATCATGATATTGAGTTCTCTGCATCCATGTGAGTCCTTTAAATGGATCTAATAATTGAATTTACTTTGTAGAGCAGTATGTTGTTTTATGATGTAAGTGTCAGTAAATTTCAGTCCTGTGTTTGCATTCAAATGGACACTGGGAAAGCAGTTTGAAAGATGGTGAAGTCCAAGGTTTTAGGAACAGAAATGTCTTGTCCCCCAAACACTGGCTGAAATTTAGCCCTGGCTTGTAAACACAAAATCTTGGCATGTAAAGTTGTTCTGTGAACTCCTGAAGTTTAGCTAAGGTTCTGTTAGGGTCACATACATACTGCAGCATACCCGTTTCTACCAGCCTAGAGACAACTAAGCAACATGTACTCCACGCCAGTTAACAACACCCTGCGATGGGATCGCTGGCAATATTGTTGCCACTTGCACTTACATTGTAAAGAGAGAGAGCCGCTGAGAACTGCACATCATCTGGTGTGTGGGTGGTGAGTGGCTATGTGTCTAATGAGGCAATCAGAACTAGTTCCAATAAGGTATTTTTTTTAAGCTGCCAATTCTTTTTCTCAAATTTCTCAAGAAGCTGTTGTACATAAGAATTATTTAAAACTGACAACCATAACTTTAGTGGGGGAAAAAAAAATGGAAGCCCCTCAGTTTTAAGTAACTTCTTGGAAAGATACTCCCACTCACATTCCCCACTGGTGACTGTACAAAATGTGGTTTTGATGTAAACTTTTTGACTGCCTCTGGTCTGAGCTTGTTCTTGAGTCTCACTGTCATGCTTGACAGCTAACCAGTCTGTTCTATAAATACTCAAAAATGACATTTTTTTTTCACGTTGCACAGTCCTCTTAAAATATAAGGAGCATGCAGTTCTCTTCTGAACATCATGTGTGCATAGGAATTGCTTTGCACTAATAAAAGAACCACCTAGGAACTGTTTACGTAGAATGATATGGGTAATAGTTCTGTGCAGCTTCAGAGACCTGGGGTGTATTCTGAAAGGCTTACACATACTGATGACATGTAAAAAATACATTAACTAGCAGAATACAGAAGCTGGGTAGTTAGCAGGAGATGAAATTAGTACTAACAATGACACACAGCTAGTGGAATAAAATCGGATTTTACAGACCATGAACTCATTTACAAATCAGTTTCCTTTTTTCTTTCTCAGTCCCATCTTGATATCCTGGAACAAAACAGGAACCCCAGGAAGGTCTACTGGAGGCAGCAGACCCTCTGCCAGACGCTAGGAGGAAATCCGTGCCCATTGCTCACAATCACTGCTATGCCAGAATCTAAAAGAGGAGATGACTTGGAGCAATTCTGTAAGTAGCCAAATAAGGTATTAAGATGCTGGGAAATTGCAGCCATGTAAGAAGTGGCAATGACAACCTGTTTAGTGAATATGTTGATTTTCTTGCCTTTCTTATTTTGGAAAAAGAAATCTAAATATCAAGAATAGCAATTACAATGCTTCTGTCAAATGTCAGATTTACACAGAGGAGGGAGGATATCTAAAATCATTCTTCAAAATTCTTTACTTCACATATTTCTTTAATAGTCTGAAACAGTTTGAAAGTTCAATATCAAATATCTCCAACTGGAAGAAATTGTTTTCAAATCACCACCTTAGAAAAAAAAAAAACAACACCTTGAAATATTATTTTCTTGTTGTTGACATTCCCAATTGAAATCATGATTTATTTATTTTAATGTCTCAAACTTGCCAAAAAAATACAAGATCACTCCCAGCAGTGTACAGTAATTGGGTGTACTGGTCAAATTGTGACATGATCAGTACGTAACACCTGTATGTCACATAGCTTCCTACATTTATTTTGCCCTGGTCCTGACTGATGGTATACTATCTAGTGGTAGCTATCATAGCTGCCATGTATCTAGACATAGTTATTTTTCATTATAAAAGTTGAAAATTTAGGCCTTCAGTGGCCTTGATTAACAGTGTTAAACTACACAAATTTCTGTAATCAACAGCAAGTGACAAGAAGATTCTGGTTAGCATCACATTGGATTAGCTTTGACTTTCAAATCTAAATGTCAGTCTGCCTATATGTATGTTGACTTAGAGGGCAACAGTTCGTATTTTCATCTGAGTCTAGAGCAAGCCATAAAGAGATTTTTCCTCTGCTCTTCACATATTTGTAACACAGTTGGAAAACTTCTAGGGAATGTAGAAATTTAGATTGCCTGAAGAAGTTTTGAGATGTTATGCAAATACATACTATTATCTCACTGAGATATTAGGCTAGTCATATTCAAAGAGATTCTGTGATATGAATCAGATTTCTTATGGTGGAATTCTCCTTTCAAGGGTACTGAAAGGAGAATTTTTATCCATACCAAATTCATAAACTAGAAGGAAGCCCAAATATCAGTGTTGGAGAAGTTATGGCTGTCTCTCCTGGTTTAAGGTCAGAGCACAGCGGTTGCTGTATGCTGACATCAGTGTAATCCTCCTAAACTCAGACCTCTTTATCCTGATTGTCAGTAAGTTTTCATGCAGAGAGCATTTACTCTAGAATTAGCATGTTTCTGATCAGGAACACACTTTCCTAGGCTGAAATTTTAGAGCAAAATTGTAAAAATAAATAAATAAATAAATTTGTCAACTGCAACATACATGGGAGTTCCCAAGGTGCTCGCATGTAAACAGCCTTAATGATGGGAACTGGAGACTGTGTCAGAGAGAAAATTGTGTTGTTGCCTTTGCTATTATTAGTGATAGTTACGTTACAATATCATATACTGCACACAATGATGGACATTGGTTGTGGTGGGTGCTGTCAATACCTGACATGGAGAGAGGATTCCTGCCCCTAAGCACTTTTGTTCCGTGATAATAATGGTATAGAACAGAAAACCGGTGAGTGGGATTTGTGGTGGGGGATGTTGGTTGCATAAAGAAGACTTTGGCACGCTGCATCTGATCACCTGGTTAGATGTTAGCTGCTGGCAGCAATTTTCAGGTCTCGTGGTGCACAGTCTTAACAGGGCATGAGAAAGTAGATTGGAAATGGGGATTGGAGCCAACCAGAAGAGGCATGCAGTGAGCCAGGTTTTCTGCACAAATAAATATGTCTTTCTAACAAGGTTATAAAGTAAAAAGGTAAACTAATGGTTAGATTTATGAAAGCAAGGTCTTGGAGTGGGTCAGTCATGTGGTATGTGAATGTGTTAAACACTGCATTAAGCATGTTTGGCTTTAATAGGGCTTTCTGCAAAGTTTTGTTTTTCTGACATAACAAAGTAAAAACCAGTTTCAAAATATCCAGCAGTTTTCTGACCAGCCCAACAACATGCCTCAGTCTGCAGACATAGTAATCAGGATAAAAACGCTGGAGGTAAATCACAGGTCTGTACGAATGGAAGTAAAGTAGGAACAGTTAAGGACATTTCCACCTTTGGTGCCAATCACAAGAGGGAACTGTAACTGCATAGGGTGATGTGCTGTACTTTGTATCACCTACAGTCCTTGGAGCTAGCACTGAACTGAAACCTTATTGTGCCAAGTATGGTACAGCAGGGGAGAAAGGATGCCCTCTGTGTATGCACGACTTACAGCCTATATTTTTTGAATATGAGTCCAACTGAGAAGTGCAGACACACTGAAATGAGGGTTACGAGGAAATGACAACACAGTACTGAGCAGCGCAATCATAACCCAAGAGGCAAAGTTCTTTTAAGGAGTACCATGAAATAAAAGTGACAGCATTAGGAGGCATTGCCTTTTTCTGCAGAACTCTGTCCTCTGAGAACGCATCTTGCAGTGCAGAAGTAGACCCTGGCAGGCTTTCAAAGGTTATTAACCTGCCTGTGAAGGCAAGGTTTGCACAATCCCAGAATGCTGTAGGCTTGGATTACACATTCAGCACAGATTTGCTGAAAGATTCATGAGAATCTGTGAACACTTCAAACAGTTACTTATTTCAAATGCCTCAGGATGTTGTAATATTTAGTATCTGGGTTCAAATCCTAGATATGTGGCTTGAGTCATCTTTATTTTCAAGAGACAAGTATCCCCTGGTTTGTGATCTTACAAGAATCCAGTGGAAACTCACAGTTGTGACCAAAATTCCATGATATCATGTGCCAATAAAATCTTCTACTGAAGCTTTTCTAGGCAATAAGATTGACTTCCTAAATCTACCCATGAACAAATTGAACTCAATCAAAGCAGAACATGTACAAAACATAATTGCCTGAACTAAACCAGAAATTGTTTGGGGGATAGCTAGTGTCAAGGTAAGACAACACAGTTTCTCTCAAGTTTCCAAGACTATGAATGTAAACACCAATACTCTTAGGTGATGAAAATGTTTGTTTGTTTGTTTGTTTGTTTGTTTTTTTCAAGTGGAAGAACAGCAAGAACACCATATGCTTTATGCTGTGGGGATGCCTCCAGGCAAATATGAATAATCACATATATATGCTTATTTTGTTTAAGCTTCATTAATTATGGCTTTTGGGGATGCGTTTAGTTTA
Organism: Alectura lathami; assembly: GCA_013399715.1. NCBI lineage: Eukaryota > Metazoa > Chordata > Aves > Galliformes > Megapodiidae > Alectura > Alectura lathami. The sequence continues at coordinate 166,479 of VXAV01008538.1, forward strand.
ATTTGTGCTGCTCTTTGTGGCTTTGATCAACAGTTGCTTCTTAGTTTCCTCATCTTGTGTGACATGCTTTTTTCTCTGTGCAGTGGATTGGCTGATGGAGGAGCCTGTTTGTCAATATTTTCCAGGCTAAAAGCATAACCCAAAAGCAACAACTATGAGGGGACCAAGAGATTTTCCCAGCTGTAACTCCCAATCCTTTGTAGAGTACCCGTGCATACGCATTTCAGCTTGAGGAGTGATTCTGCAGCGCTGAGGGACTTGGCACACGGGTAATGAATAAAAATTGATGGCCCTTGTTCTTTCCTACTGTTCCAGGGTTCTGTCCAACTCACAGTTCTCATGAGCTATAGCCATTTTGCTTTCCTTACAAATTTGTTATTTCTGTACTGGGAGATATTCTTGTCAATAACACAAGTGGCACAGGTAAAATACAAAGCTCTTCAGGGCTTCACAGCTGTTGTGCATGATTGTACTTTAATAATCTAAATCCTTCTCTAGTGCAGATGCATGAGGAGTGGGAAACATCATTGATGAAGAGGCATTTGGTGAAGAGTGCTGGGAGGAGAGCATAAGCCTGGCAGGAGTGTGGTGGGAAGGAATTATGGCAGTACTGGAGCTGCTGAGGCAATGGGAGCAGCCCAGGGATGGTGAGGGCATGGCATCTTCTGTGTCAGCTGCACTTTATTTTCCTCGCTCAGCTCTTTCAGATTGCTCTTGTCAGGCTTTTGATTAATGTGGCCCTAGGATGGTTAAATTTGTCTGAGTTAAATTTATTAATGTGCACCTTGTTAATAGGAAGCACAAGCCATGCACGCTCACAGGAACTTCACATTCGCTGCATACTAAAGGGAAGAAAAACGGGCTGCTGTTTTTCTTCATTATGCCTAGTTTATGCGAGGCTTTGAATATTCACTTAGGCTCCTTTCTCCTTCCTCGCCTTCCATCTCTTGTTTACGTAATGGTGGTGTACTGAATTATTTTTATTAAATTATCAATTCTGAAACTGATATGAGGAGAGAAAGAAATGACACGGGAGCTCCTTCGATCCCTGTGTTTTGTATTTCTGTCATTCAATAGCTGAGTTAGGAACATCACAACAACTTCTGTTCAAACTTGATCAGAGTCTGTTGGTTCCTGAGGACTGGAAATGAAACTCTGAGGCTGGTCAGTGGTTTGTGCTGAGCTTTACAGCTCCACAGATATACAGCTCGCACAAATAAGAACTGAGAGGGACTTTCTTGTTGTCTTGGTAAAACTTGCCCTCCCTACCAACACAGATAGAGCATCCTGCGAGAGCAGGTGTCTTTGCTTCTCAGTCCAAGTGCAGTATCCAGCAGAGTCTTGTGATAAAAATAAAGCTCTTATTTTCCCAATCTAACTGTTTGTAAGAAGCATGAAGGGACCGTTTTTGTCTCCTATCATCTGTCTTTTCCACATTCCTCTTTACCTTCTTATTTCTTCTCATGGAATTGCATTCTCCAGATTTGACCTTCCATATTATGTACAGAGCTCAGAAGACTATATCTTTCCTCAGAATTATTTAAAATATAAGAGAAAAGCAAAAAAGCATTTTGCAAGCTCCCATGAGTGTGGTGAGTCAGTATGCTGCACTTGCCTGCGATACTGAATCAAACTTGTGAGCCCTTGAAATTGAAAGAAATTGGAGA
>VXAV01008538.1:170340-189629 GCA_013399715.1 Alectura lathami
AAAGAGACAATGACACCTTAACTTAAATGTAATCCTTTTGGGGAGTTGAAACACTTTTTCTGCCTGAGCTTGTTTCCAAAGATGGGAAGAGTAATATTGTTGGAATAAGGAATGGAAGGATGCTTGTGCCCTTTGAATCTCCAGATGCTCCNCAGCAGTGCTAAGGAAAATTAAACAAAATATGACACTAGCAAATGGATTTACATCTGTAACAGCTGTCACTTTGAGTTGCTCTTTAGTTATCACGTGTCTCTTTATGCAAGGCTAAGGAAACCATTATGGGTGTTGTTATAAAGAGACAATGACACCTTAACTTAAATGTAATCCTTTTGGGGAGTTGAAACACTTTTTCTGCCTGAGCTTGTTTCCAAAGATGGGAAGAGTAATATTGTTGGAATAAGGAATGGAAGGATGCTTGTGCCCTTTGAATCTCCAGATGCTCCTAGAACTAGAATTGAGGGATAAATTGAGACTAACGAGGTGTGTTTACTTGGTCTCAGCATGCAGAATCAAAAAGACTTAGTTGTTGGGAGAAATATTCTCACATTTCTCAGTTTGCTTGTTTAAGGTAGTTCGGTGGTTATTTTGCAGCTTTCACTTTTCCTTAGAAAGAAGCAAGACCCTTTACCTTTAGAAATGGTTTACAGCAAAGAACAATTTCTGAACAAAATACAGCAGAGGATGTGAATTGCAAAGGCCGCTTGTGCAGGATACTGGGAAATAATGATCATGTGGAAAATGTACACAGTTTAATTAAGCACACTGATTACATCGATATGATTCAAACAGCTTAGTGCTCCAATCAGCTTAATCTCATTAAATGTAATTCAGGCCATGATAATTGATTAATAATGCATTATAGTTTATGAATTATTGACTCCAAGTTATTATTACTGTGCCTGCTCCCTGCATGGCAACTAGTGTTGCATGTTAATTATGAAAGGTTCATGCTCTCTTCCCTTGAATAACTTTTTCAAAGCTGGAGATGACACACGGGGCTCTGAGCAACCTGGTCTAGCGGTAGGTGTCCCTGCCTATGGCTGGCAGTTGGAATTAGGAGATATTCAAGTTCCCTTCCAACCCAAACTATTCTATGATTCCATGAAACCAGGATCAAATTAGATCAATGCCTTATTGAAATTAGTCCACCCAAAAGGAGGATGCACTCTTTAAAGGAAGCTTTCATTTAATGTTGAAATAGTGAGGTAGAATGACATGCTTTGATTAGTAATAATCTCTCAGCCAGAAGAACTGCCTGTATCAATTCAGCTGGAGTGGTAGCCTGGTATTGTGGTGGTTGGAAACAATTCACAACAGCAAGCGTATCTGTTGTTCTTGTAGAGTCATCGCATGCTGTACCTCCTCCAACACACACAGGCAGACAGACAGACAGACACACACACACACATCCCCATAGCCAATGCTGCTGAACCCTCAGGTCACACCTGTATGCCAGCTATTCACAGAGCAGTCCAGTTCCCCATATTTCTGTCTGGATGCTGAGTGGTTCCTATGAAAAGAATGGATGTGCTTTTATAATGACATTGCTACATTGCATGTGTCATACAAGAAAATAAAAATAAAAAAAAAAAAGAAAAAAATTGCTGCTATTGATAAAAGTCCCAGGAAGAAACTAAGAACTTCAGAAAACCTCAGGTCCTCATGTAGAGGTCACCTGTTAGGTGTTATTTCCACCGAATGTGAAGAGAATATGTCTCAGATTGTCTTTCTGTCCACCTAGATACTTACTGTGATTTAACTGCAATCTTATTCAGAAAAAGTCCACTAGCATTATATTTCCTTAAAATATTTTCAGAATATGTTCTGCCTTTTCCTTTCATCTCTTCCTTTTGTGTATCTATCCCTTACTTGTGCTTCTATTTATAAATCAACAGATTTTATAGTGTGTATAGAAACTGAATTAGACGATGATTACAGCAAACTGGTGAACAAACAACATATTTTTGCTTGATATGTCGGCAACAGTGAATTTATCTGTGTATTCCCTTGAGTTGAATACTTGCTCCTAATTTGCAGAGGTGCTAGTTTGTACCATACACTTTGTTTTTGGTGACAGGAAGTCAGCTGTTGTGAAAACTGTGATCCTGTTTTAATGCAGTGGAGAAGAACGGCTGTATAAAATTGTCATGTATTCTACAGTGCTAAACAGAGAACTGAGAATATGAACTTTTTCTGCTTGAATAGACAGTTTGTCAAGTACTTGAAGCCAATGTAAAGATCTCCAGACATGCAACACGGACAACGTGTGCTCTACATTTCTCAAGACTGTCTTTCAATTTGAAACATCTTTTTTCCCTTTTGTTTCAAAATCACAACAATGCGGCAGCCCACTGGAGTGCCCTTAACAGTGCACTATTTGCAGACAAATTACTGCAAGATTGTGTTCCTGTTTGAGTATTCAGTCTGCTGCCCTAACGGTGGAAGCTGGCTGAGTGGAACATGAGATTTGTGAGATAGACCTGCGGCTGTCTGCAGACTGATGCTGGTGTTTTTCTTATTGTATCAACTGCTCTTTGAACTCCAGCATTTGGTGGGACTAACTCAGCCAGCACAGCACGGACACCAGTCAGCCTTCTGTGAGTTGGGCAAAATGCACATTAACATTGAATCCAACAGTCAAGACAGGAAACAGCACAAAACCCACTGAATTAAGATCCAGAAAAATGGCCCTTGGAGCATAAGCAGCTGGCAGTGTTATTTGCAAAAGAAAAAAGTAAATATTAGGGTGGTCTCCCTTCTCCCACCTTTTGTCTATGTGGCATGCAAGTGGGACAGCTGTCTGAAGTGAGACAGCTTGTGCTGCAATGGCTGCTTGTCATTCACCTGTAGTTTTCCACAGTTGTTTTGTGTTTAAAAGAATATTCATCTTGAAATTTTTTCTCCTCTTCATAGGGGATTGTGCTATGGAATTTTCTACCCTTTCTCCAATACTTGTTTTGTTGCTTTTCCTTCTTTGCATTACAGCAGTCTCATCTCTGTTCTGTGTGGTTTTTAACCTTTGCATGTCTTTTCCAAAGAGAAAATACTCTGATAAACAGCAGTGTTTTCTGGAATGTGAGTTAGCACTGTCTTCTTGCTTGGTATGGACTTTGGCTAGAATATCACTAGTGCTTAGCATTGGTTATATTCTGTTCTTTCAGGATATCAGAACATTTTCTGAAATGTTAATGAATTAAACATCTTGAAATTCTAAATCAGTACATAACTGTCATCATTATTTTTATTATTGATTGGTTTGTTAAATGTCTCAGAGGTGCCTTCTCACAGGTGCATGGTACTATTTGTATTTTTCTTATAAGGCATTGAAAATTGTGAATGGAATTGGAAAAGGTTTGGAGGAGTTCACGTGTATTTCTCATATTGCTTTGGAAATTTAGAAAGCTGCTTGGAGCACACCAGTGTCGCAACACCCAGCACTGATCTCAGTGGGGCTACAAGCTTCTGTAGGAGTAATAGGTTGTCCAAATTCTCACCTTCACAGAAGGGGGAAAAATAATTCATCTTCTTTCCCTTAGGGAGAAAGGCTTCAGAAAAAAAAACCACAGATGTTGTGCTTCCAATTGTCAGTGTGTGTACCTGGTAGGAGTATTGAAATATAGCCCAGCATAGCCCCCAGACAGCTTTTACTCCCTGAAATGGTGAATGAGCATTGAACTTCTACTAGGTTTCTATTATCAACCTCAAATTATAGCATGAAAAAAAATATATTTCAGTGAGTTGTACATTTCTGCTGTCTGGCCATAAATTCCAGTCACACATGGTGCTGAGGGGCATACACTAAAAGGTCAATGTGCTACTGTATAAATTAGCCAGAGAAGCATTTGGATTGAGTTAAATCTTTTCGCAATGTGACAGAGTGGCTCTGTGAGGGAGGACATAATTTTAGGGTCAGATTGACTGCAGAGACTGAATATTGTTATAAGCAATATGCTTACGAAAAGGGTGAAGAGTTAATGCTTGTGCCTCAAGGTAAAAGCAGAGGTCAGGAAGGGGTTTCTCCCAGCTGCTGAATTGTTGCCCAATTAGTCATGTGTCTTACTGCACAGGTGAATGTTTTTCACTAATTGCAAGGTCTGGAGCACCTCCTGATGCAGGGTAAAGTGTGTTGGCCTGGAGCTGGTGGGTTCACTCCCACACACCTGTGAGAAATCAGTTGCTTCCAGATTCCAGATTCTAGCTGAAGCTGTGGATGGTGTGATAGTGCTTGGATCATGTTTTGTCCCTGGATGAAAAGCCAGTGGGAGGTTCTAATGGCTGCTGGGGTGGAGACTTACTGTAAGGTAAGAAACTGCAATTTTGTAGTAGAGGTGCTGCTTGTCTGCAGTGCTCTTTTCTGTCTGCTCTGTCCTATCTGCTGTAAGGCAATTCAGAAGTATTCTTCTAAGAAAAGGAGATGAGCTGCTGGGCTGTCCCGGTGAGCAGTTGTTCTCCTTTCTGTTTGGTTGCATCTCCTCACTGCTAACTGCCAGGCAAGCTGTGGTCAGGGAGTAAGACCGGGTGGTCAGGCAGGACAGCTGACAGGTTGCCCTTGTGAAATAGAACAAAATCTGTAGCTGGAAAGCTCTCCAAGTATAAATACAAGTTAGCTGATGTCAGACCCCACCCAGTGTGCTTGCTGTCATAGAGAACAGGTTTTGTCTCCAGTTCAATATTTTTTCTTCTCTGGACCAGATGCTGTGCTCGCTGGTTGAGCGAGATACACATTGTTTTCTGGTGCCTGATGATCTCATAGGAGCAAACTAGTCTCTGACCTTTACCCAGCAGCAGGACTGAGCAGAGTGGGCAAAAAATAGGCTCTGCTACTGCTCTTCCAGTAAACCCTTGCTTTTAGTTTGGGCTTAGAGATGGTTTAAGGGAAGGTGGTCAAGTCTTGCACATACTGTGGTAAACAATCTTTAAGCTGTTACAGAAGTGATAGCACACCTTAGTTCCAGGTAAGTCTTCAACTCTTAGATGTTACCTCATGATGCTGTGAATTTTGCATTTTCCATCCTCTAACAACAAGCTTCTGCCATGCAAAGGCAAACACTTTATCAGCACACTAAGCAAACAGACCACTGGGAAACACTGCAGGTGTCCTTATAGCTCTTATGTTGTTTTCACCATTATCCTTCTAAACTGGGAAGTTTCTTGGTGCTTTTAAATCTTGACTGGTTTTGAGAGACAGTTGCAGCTCACTTTAAGAAAGTAAAGTTGTTCACCTAATGTCACAAGGCTTTGAAAATTTTCTGGAGAAGTGTTCCAATTTCTGGATTTAATGTTCCAAGCTGTGTTTGTCAAATAAAGGCTAACCTAGCTAGTCATGTGTTATAAATAATTGATGTTGTTTGGATTGTATGGAGCAGCTTTGCTTCTTGTTTGGCAGAGCTGCAAGCAGATTGTTCAGCAACTCTGCCTACATTGATGAAAGCAGGTCTACATTCATGGGAAACATAGCAAATGGTGTTTCTCTGTGCTAATCCTAATATTAACATACCTGAGAACCTTAGTGGGTGAGGAGGCATTTCTGCAATATGTAGAGTGCATTTCATTTTCCTCTGTTTTTGTATCTGTAATACTGAACACCTGCGGTTTGTAATTCCCACCTGTCAGTTGGTTTTCCTGGGAGGTTCTCTGCAGATTTCTGTCTGATCTGTTTAACTGAGTTTAATTTCTCTAATTCTAGAATAGGATCATTGCTGTGTGACTGATACAGGCAATCTTATTCCAGTAAAATAAGTACAGCAATACATTGAAACCAGTAGTTTGCAGACTCCACCGGCTGATGCTTCTTGTTGCTTATAACTGACAGGAACAAGAATTTGCAATTTATGGGCTGCAGTTATATATAACATGAAATAAGACCAAAAATACCCTATACTGATTTTAAAATGCTGTTCTGTTAATGAGAGTCTTTGTCCATGCCTACATCAAAGAGAAACTCGTTAGCTCTTGGAGCTTGCCCACCTGTTTCTAACGCAGAAATAGAAATGGCCAATAAATAAGTGGAGACAGCTGCTATGTTCATACTGTAAATGTGCTGATAAGATAAACTAGCTGACAAGTGACATTCTAGCTACTGCAAAGAGCACCATTTTTTGCAGAGAGCTGAACTTGGACTTCTGTATTTTTTCAGAACACTTTATGTGGCTGATGGATATCAGTTTCTAACTGACAGAAAATGACACGCATCAGGTCTCTTTCTCTTATTTAAGCCACTTTTGTTTCTCTGTAATTTCTGCTTCAGTTAGTTACATGACTCCGCAGAATTAGCTTAGCAGAAGGAAAAATACTATTCAGTGTGTCTTTTCTGTTATCCTGGTCCATTTGAGAAGAGAGGAAGGGGGGAATAAGAACAACAGAACAAAAAACATGCAGGAATGTGAGGAAAGTTGGATTTTGAGGTCACCAGCTATCCGTTATATCTGTAAGCAGGCCTGCCAAGTTCTTGCTTGCTAGTCTTGTCTGTACTGTTTCTCTCAAGGCATCTTAGAGATGTTCCATGCCTTTTCTCCCCACTCCACCTTACCTTTATGTTAATGAGCTTTGTATAATTGAATCAGGTCCCAGAACCAACAGGACTTGTTCCAGATCTTGACTCTTCCCCAAAGAAGGCATTTTCTCGGTATCATTTATCAGAAAATGATATCTATCAAATCACCAGCGCATTTAGAATTTAATTTGCTCTCTAAATTGCAATTAGTGTGCTACTTAGTTGTGGGGAAAAATGTAATTTCCCTGCCACTTTGTAATTTTTGTACAAGCTTTTTCTCTTCTTTCTTCATTGAATTTGTTTAATGAATTTCTTTTGAAGATTTGCTCGCTTAACATTGGTGCTGTTACTGTCTCTTTGAAATAGACAAAAAGTTAGCAGAAATAGTCTGTGTTTTGGGTTAAAAATCTGGTGGGTAAACGTGAGTGAATGAAGAAATCAGAATGGGGTTGAAGGTATTTGTTGACCCACAGATAAATAAGGACTTGCAGATGACTCAGGGAAAACATGAAAGGATTGTGAAGTTTTCTTTTGAGTTTTTTCGAAATATTCTAGATTTTCTTTTCTCATTTTCTTTCCTCATTCTTTCCTTAGTCTGAACTTATTAAATACCATCTGTTACAGATCTACATAAACACTGCTTTCTCTGAAAGCAAGATGTAAAAGCAGTGGTTGCAGGAATATTGTAGCATTCTGTGAAGGTGTATGTGCATGCTGATTTTAGGATGGGTCTGAAAATGACAGCCCTGCGGTAGCATCATGGCATAGGACAATTAACATAACTGAGGGGGGACTGGGCCGATGATTTTTAGGTACCAAATTCAATTCATTTTCATGATTGATGAATAAATACCAAGGTAATATGTAGAGGAAGTGCTTTGAAGTTATGGTTCATGTCAAAATTCATTTCTCAGAGGAACATGGATGGCACAGAATGCTTCGTGACTGGAACTTTGGAAGCTGGCATTGAACTTGAACTCAGTGACTGATGTGTATGTTATGCTTTGGCAACTTACTAGATTGTTCTTTAAACCCCTGCTTTATTGATTTGGAATATACCTGAAATGTGTGACCATCAGTTTGTGATGTGTTTCAGGAGATGATGAGTGAGATAGTTTATTATTGTTGGCATCAGGCTTTGACAAATCTCCCAAAGGGCTTTTTTGGTATCATGGTAATCACCTAACAGAAGACTGTAACTAGTGATGGAAGTGAAAATGGGTGGTTGGGTTGAAAGAAGGATGGTTGGGAGGGCAGAAAGTCCTTAAGTACAGTGCTGGTCAGGTTGCACCTACAGGTAATACAAATGCAGAGAGGCTTTTATTGTAAAAATGAGGCTGTAGTGAATAATGCAGATGAAACTCTGTGACTTGATTTTTTTTTTAATTATTTTTTTTCTATGTGCTTGCTGTGCTGGAGTCAATTCTGAAAAATGTCTTATTTTTGTAGTGTTCCCTACCACTGTAGCCTGGCGTAAAAGGTGCAGCCAGTGCCAAGGTCATTCCTTCTGCTTCCCGACCTGCAGGAGACAGGGTAGACTGTAACAAGATTAGTGTCTCAGCTGCTTTGTCATTTCCTAGGGTTGCAGGTCACCCCAGCAGACCCTGGGAATTTGTATTGCAGCAGAGTAGGAAAGTTCATTCAGTCGAGCAGGCGTTGAAGGCTGTTCTTGAAACGCAGTCCTGTAAATCCTGGCCTCTGGCAGCCCAAGCTGTTTAGTTATGTTTTATGAATCAGGTCATATCGTGTCTGTCACAGCTTCCAGATGCCAAACTCCTTCTGTGACAGCTTTGTCAAGCATTTTGAAAGGGCAAAAAAACAGCTAGAGGGTCACCGTGAAGCATAATCCAACACACAGGAGTTGTTTTTCACAAAGAGCAACTGGCCAGAGGCAAAAGAATAAGCAAGAGAAATATGAAGGACTTGGGAGTCGTGGTGGCTGTGGTGCCCTCACTACACATATTCTGCCTGTGTTTAGAACTTACTAACCATGAATGAGCAATAAATGTAGCAGCACACTTACAGTCTCTGCGCTAACATAGGCGATGGGCCTGCGAGCTATGCAGAGTGTAAATAGACTTGAAACAACATCCCCTCTCCTAAGTGGTGACTTGCTGCTTAATTTCCTTTACATCATACCCTTCTGATCAGAACACTCCCAGGACTCACCTTCCTGCTTGTCAAGCATCTTTCCCACCAGCTGGGATACCACTTTCAATGCAGGTACCTTGACCTTATTTGTTAGCTTGTCAAGGTGTGACTTGAAATTGGGCTCAGCCCATATAAAATAGTCACTGTTTGCACGCAGGGTGATGCTGTGAGATGCTCCCATGAAGCCACCTGCTACCCTGTCTCAAATGTAAATTAATAGAAATCAAATAAAATAAATCAAATTAAAGCATGCAGCTAGTGCATGCAAACTCTAGAATTGAATTTGGATTCCAAGAAGGCAGTGAGACTGAATAGCTGGTTTCTTCATCCATGAAGGAAGCATGCTAAACAATGCAGAAAACAAAAATAATTTACTTTTTGATTTTGAGGTTGATGGGGATGTTAGATGACAGGTGAAGGCAATTTTCTGATGTAAGATGTTTTGTTACTAGTATATTCCTGCAGATGGAAAATGTGAGCTAGAAGTGTGTTGGTGTAAGAAGCTTTGTTAGATATAGCAGGAAGATAATCATCTTTGAAATGCCTGCCATGACCATGATTTACAGGGATTTTCTTTCATTTAAAGAAGTATTTCTTTTAAAAACATTCTGATAGTTTATAGAGCAAAAGATGTAGTGGTAGTGAATGCTCTGAAATATAACTTTTTCAAGACAAGTGCTTCACACCAAGTAAGACAGGAACTCATCCTAGGAGTTCGTTCAGGCTGTAAAGAATGGCTGAGCCACAACGGAAGGATTCTTTGGCAACATCAATTGGAAAAGTTCTGCTAGGGAAATGTTGGGTTGAAAATGCAGGAAGGCACCAAAATTGAAGAAATATGTCACACAGTATCAGCTTCATGGAGCTGTGGTGTAGCCTGCACAGTTTGTACTACACATCAGAAATTCAAACCGATCAGCAGCCATCACTCATGCTGTTAAATTATTTGACAAAAAGAACCTTCTGGAGGGTTTTTATTTTTATATATATAGAATATCACTTAAGAGGCCATGAATTAAAGAACAAAACCTTCTCATGTGTGAGAACTTCCACTTCTGTAATCATACATAGTGTGGTGTGAAAAAGAAAGCAAATAGGTGCTGGATGTTCACCTCTGTTAGTTTTTCTTCTGAGACTGCTAAGACTGTTTTGCAGTCTGACTCCTTCATACCATCTTACAAAACAATTTTCCTCAGACTAGTAGTGTTACTAGCTTGACGTTCCACTCCCTGTAGTGATTGATGTAGGAAGTCATGATTCATCAGAAATCACTTCACTAGTATCTGAGGGGAAGAACTTCTTCCTGACCTTAGATAGTAACTGTAGTAAAACTGTAGTGTCTTACCTCATACTGCTTGAAACTTCTGCATGTAATCTATCTTACTGCAGTGGCAAATTTTGCTCTACCTATCTTTCTGTCAAGTATTCTGAGTTCTGATTATACCACGGAATCCTGATTCTCTGTTCATCCTTAGGGTATGTCAATGTTCTGAATATTCTTGTCGTCTGAATATTGCTTGTGGTCTTCAAGGTTCATCTATGTTTTCTTCCTTGGAAAACTTATGTTCTGCTCATGACCTGAACAGCCCTTGATCTGAGAGTTTGGATCCAAGATGTTAAAACACTGCAGTGTTTCTAGGTTGTGGTTTGGCAGTAGGGGAATAGAGATTAGGACCAGCCACTAATGTTAAATTGGTTACTGATATGAGTTCTCCTAAACATTTTTTTTTTTTGGGGGGGTGTGTGTCTGTAAATGATCAACTTCCGTTAATCATGATTTAGACACGAATACTAGCACATCTCGTTGAATTATTTATCAAGATAAAGCTATACATATCGAAGCAAGACTTGTCAAGGCTGAAGGATACAGGAATCTGCACCACTCAAGTGTGGACAGTAGGATAGTTTATTTAGATGTTATTTCTGCATCACTGTGTTAAACACTTCCAGATCAGCAATGCAGTCAAATCCTTTTTGTATGTTACGCACATCACATTGCCCAGAAGATGAACAATGGACTGCTTAAGTCGTGATCATTGGGCTGACACCAGTTTTGCTGTCATGAAGATCTCATTGAAAGACCTTTTATGTTATTCCCTTACTTGCATTCTCTTGCTAAATTGTATGAGGAGCTCATCTAAGAACTTGCTATCCAGTGCTCAAAACTGGGAGACAGTTGCTCCTTTTCAGTCTCCTGTATGTGGAAATTGAGAATTCCTTTTGGGATAAGCTCTAGGCAATACAGTTCTAGAATACATGATAGACTTGGACAACAATAAGGTAGGAGTCAACTTACTGGTTCCACAGGTGATGTGAACCTGCAAAAGGTCAGTTATTGAGAAGCTGTTGAACAAAAAAATGTTAGAAGGTGCATTTTGTAAATTGTTTTCTTTCCTTTCTCCCTTTCTATGTGTTTTTCATGTGTAACAAAGCACACAAGTTAAAACTCTCATAGCTTGCTAACTGCAGGAGAAATACAGGATAATATTTTTAAGAAACATTCCCTGCCAGAATATTTCTAGAGCAGTGGAGTGATAAATATCAAATCAAGTGAAGACTGAGAATTTAATTTTTCCCATCTGAGCCAATTTGCAATGCTTTTTATCTTGACAAAAATTGATACTTTATCCCTTTGATAATGGGAGGCTCTGATTGCACTTCCTTTTAATATATTTTATTTCTTACAAGTCATTCCCTGAGGAAGACCTCAAGTCAGAGGCAGAGATGGATCTGTACCTCTTAAAGATACAAGCCATGTTTAAGAATGAGCATTGCTTTATGCTGCAGGTGGTATTAAGTGGGTTTTCAATCTGTCTTCTGCACAGACAAAAAACTGCTCTTTACTACAGAATGTGCCTTTTGTAGAGCAGAACTGCTTGAAGGACTTGTTTTCCTGTTAAATTTGGCTGATGTTCCCAATGGTGAAAGGAATGCTGACAAGTGCTCTGTTTTCCATGCCCATTTTAGGGCTAACAGATCTCATTGCAGGTCACAGGTTGATCTTAGCCTTCTGTGGTAACAGAAATATTGGGCAAGACATTGACATTTTCACACAACTTTTTCCATTCCTCTCCTGCTCGGATTCCCACAAGGAGCTTTTCCAAAAAAGTAAGGACTTCAGAAGTGGATCCATAGAAATGAGTAAGAAAACAAATGTCAATTGGATTATCTCTGTCCCCAGCTACTGCAAGATTGTGTTCTAGTGCTCTGGGCAATGTATATTTAATGCTAACTTCTACCTCTCCACAGGGGCAACTCTTCAATATCATTCACTGATATTCAACCTCTGCAAAGTTTCATCCCATTAACCGTGGCTTCAGCCTAGTTTAGTACTCTAAGAAACTGATTTTGCTGCTGTGCCTGTTCTCAAAGTGATGGCAGCGGAGGGCATGGGGGTATTACACTGGGATAAAGGCTGTCTCGCATAAGCAGATGTGGGTTGAGGCATCGCTCGGTGTGAAACACATTTACTCCTGGAGTGTACTCTGAGGGCATCCCCACTGCAAGAGATTCCTGCTGGAGACTGTCCATCTGCTATCCTTGCTTTCTGCAGAGAAGTTATTACTGACATCCACAAAGCTGGGGATGTGGCCTAAGGGCAGTTTATGTCTCAGAATTCAAAACACCAATGCTCTGCCCTGTAGAGAAAAGTCAGCTTGAACCCTTTAGGGAGCAGATACGCAGAGGTTTCTCTGGCTAGGGGTGTCACCAGAAAGTGCAGAACTGTTGTTGTTCTTACAGTATTGAAATAGGCCTGCAAAATGAGATAGATAGCCTGTGGGTGAGTAGTGGATTTGTAGGACAAAATATAAAAGTAAAGGGTGAAAATATTGCTGGTTTAGAGCTGAAGCCTTATTAAAGTCCTGTCTGTCCTATTTGGGCAAATCCTTTCTAAAGTATCATGTGTCACCAAAATCCCATTAAACTGTCACATAAATTATCAGAGTTTCCTTTTTCCATCACTGTGGATTACCCAGGGAGATATTTTTATGACAATGGAAGCCTTTTCAGTCTGCTCCTCCTGCCTGATTTCATTTCAGATGAAATTCTTCTCTTGGAAAACAGCCTGTGGATTTCATAGCTTGATGTATTTCTTTGCTCTGCCCATGCGCCAGTTATCCTGCAGGTCTCTGCTGCACTTATGTCCTGCCTGTACCTTCTTTTAGTCATGGGACAGTTTAGGGCAATGATTTCACTGCTCTGTTCATACTAAATGAACAGAGCTCAGTACTCACAGATCAGAGAACACTGTTGTATTCTGTTTTGATGGATCTCTGCTCTAGTATTCTTCCAGTCTTCTGAGCATCCATTGACTGCATCTTCTCTTAGCCCAGTGTTGTTATCCTTGTATGAAAAACCCAGGAAGTGAAAGTCATAAGTATACCTAACTTGAAAATATTTCTTTTTTCTACTTGGCATGTCTCAGATGTGTTCCATTTCTGCAAGGCAATCTACATTTTTCCCATGCTGGCTTGAAAATATATGGATTGATGGTCAGGATGTGGCAGTAGAAAATACTTCTGTATCTGAAATTGCCTGCTGCTGTAGAACAAATTAAGGTTGTAACGTGTCTGTTATGGAAGCAGGAGATGATAAATCCTTGACCACTTTTGACAGACAATCTGGAGCTCCCTACATTGGCTACCTAGATGGGAGGACTCCTGGAGATGATTTTAGTGTTTGGTTCTTGCTGTTTGCAAAGGGCAGAATAAGGCATGCACAGAAGCTGGAAACAAATAGGCTTAAGGATAATAGAGTTGCTTTGGAAGATGATGATTAATAAAAGGAGTCCCAGTAATTATATTATTCCATTCTTAAAGTAGTAAGGCTGTCAGTAACAGAGCAGACAAGACAGAAGTTTCCATAACTATTTCTGATTTGTATTTGGGAAGAAGCCCAGATGTCAAAATATCAGGAAGAAATATTTCTGATTATTCTCTACGTAATGGCTAATGTTTAACATATTTTCAAGTGTCTGACATTAAGTAGTAAGCAGACTCCTTGCATCAGAGAGATCAAAGGAGATGTTGAGATGCTGTGTGGACTGGAATAGCGATTCCAGCTGCTCTCAGGACACAGTGTTAATTTCAGAGGTCTAGAGGGGATTCTTGGATCAAACTTCTAAAAGGGTGACCTAGTCCCTTGAGTGATCTATGGAACTGTAGGCCTAGCACTGACACTATTCTGGGCACTGCAGTGGAGTGGCTTGATACAGGACTTTCATGAGCAGGGTTCTAAAGGAAGGTAGCTATGTGGGCACACTGGTGAGTGCAGTCAAGTCGCTACAAATTGACTTTACAGAATGCAATAACTTACATTTCTTTTTGTGCCACCTAGTCTTAGTGGACAGCAAGAACAACTGGTTGCTGTCTCTTTTTACAACATGCTTTTGCAATGTAAAGGTTATCTGATTCCTTTCTGTTCCTCTTTCCTTTTCTAGTACAAAACCTATTTATTTTCATTTTTCTTCATAAGTTATGACTTCTGAACCTTTCATGATTCTTTAATGGTCTCTCCCCTAGTCTCTAGTTTTAAACTATGGTGGCCAGCAGCAGGCACAGTACTTCAGCTAGTTGTTGCCATTCGTTGGGTTGAAAACGTTAAAAAACTGTGTTCCTTGTCTTAGCTGGGACATTGCCTGCTAGTACATCCCAGGAGAGCTGCCAGTTTTGGAACTGCTTTGCATCATCAACTCATCTGATATAATCTCCTTATTCTTCTTGGCAGTATGTCTTAACCAGCTGTCCCCAGTCTTGATTTTATTCCCTTGGAATCTATCTCAATATTCTGTCTCTGGATATTGCTGCCAGACTGGACGGAGAACTTGCAGCATATAATCATGGATGGGAATGTTCTTACCCTACAATAAATGCAAAGCATCTTGCTTGTGATGAGTGTGTGTGAAGCTAATAAGCTAACAGTTACGTGGCTTTAATTTTGAAGTTCAGTCGTATCTGGGTAGCTCAGAGGATGGGCAGAGTGAGGAAGGATGTGCCAATGAATGTTGAGTTGGCATATCTGGATCGAAATACAGTGACGAGAAATTTCAGCTAGACTAATGCAGGTGCACCCACTTTAGATGGAGATGTTAGTAATAAACTGAAACAATTTTCAAATGGTTATAGTAGGCTTTCCATGGGTGCAGGTATTGAAAACAAGATTTGGTTGTTCTCCTATTCTTTGCTTAGTATGAACAATAATTAACTCATGTGAGTTTATTTTGGCTTCTGTCATATGGAAAATCAGGATGTTGTTCCTTCTGCCTTCAGAATATGGGATTTTGGAGTCTACCCCAAAATGGATTTTAGAACTTTCATACCAGTTTCCTGAATTTGGAAGAAAAAGTCAATCAAACAAAAAAACAACAACAATGAAAAACAGCAGTTGTAGGATGTCAGGCTGGGCACCCCGTACCCATATTCATCTCTGCAGTCATCTCTGATCAGCTCTGATTCAGAGGTGAATGAATTCATAAAACACATGCACAAAAGGAGGTTGCCAAGCAACCTGGAGCCTCAAACACCCCCACCAAGCTATGAAGGTAAAGAACAGCTAGCAAAGGCAATTTGCAATGTTCACTTCTTTGCCGTAGGTAACAGTAATAATGCATGTATGTGTATTTAAGGGAGGAATACGTCACTGGTAATTCTGGAAACCTACAACTGGTCCCACCAGGCTATGGATGCTGCCTCTGTCTTAAGATGTGTCTGATTTTGCAGCATTTAGCCAAAAGCAGAGTCAGGAAGGAGACAGCAATGTTGAGGTGGGGGAAAATGGGGGAGGAAAGAATTATATCTTGAGGTAACTGAAAGACTGATAACAGNATCTGAAGTTTTTTTACAAATATACTTTAATATATTCCTTGTACATCACACCTTATCCTGTCTTCTGTCTGACTTTGCGTAACTGTGCAGCCTTGGGCATATCAGATGTATCCAGGGCAGGATGCAGCCGTGACATGCCTGGAAGAGCTCCATTTGGTGCTCTTTTTACACATCATTTGACTCTCAGAATATGCTGTAGTAGTCACTGACAATTAAGCTGGGAGGGATGTATAGCGTTCTGGTTTGTTCCCTACGTCCTGGGGTAAACTTGAACCTCTGATCTGTGTAATGCTCATGATAAAGTCACGCTGCATTTAGGCATGAGGGGAAAAAAAAATCGTGTGTTTTAATGGTCTTGGAGGTAAAGGGAAGAGAGGTATGCAGAAGCACAGTCAGAAAAATTCCAGTCAGGACCTGGATCTATGTGGGATTTCTCACATGCTATGTATATAATTCCCTTTGACTCCTTATACAAATCCCAGCCTTGTGTTGTTTCAAAACCTATCCCTTTACAGATGGTATGGCCCAAATCTTACCTTGATATAAGGTAGAATTTTAGCCCATGTCAGGGCACCTAGAACTGCATTTCCTTTCCTTTCTGTGCTCCTCTTCATGAAGGGGCACTGGTGTGTTAAAGGGGTGTAATTCTTTTCTTTCAGGCTGTTCTTTCCTCAGCTGATGTCATGATTAGCAAAGTTACCTCTTAGTGAATTTTGGTAATTAAATAAGGAGAGGAGGGTCTCTACAACAGACAGGAGATTACGTAACAAGTTAGCAGTGCTGGAAGAACAAAGCTCTTATTTTCATGCATAAATCCACACTTATATGAG
Source organism: Alectura lathami (assembly GCA_013399715.1). Taxonomy (NCBI): domain Eukaryota; kingdom Metazoa; phylum Chordata; class Aves; order Galliformes; family Megapodiidae; genus Alectura; species Alectura lathami. The sequence continues at coordinate 186,639 of VXAV01008538.1, forward strand.
TGAAAAGAGGGAGAGGTGGGAAGTAGATAATACATTAGAGTTACTACTCAAAGGGTTTTTGCTCAAAGTTTTGCAAGTGACATCAGTGAAGCTTTAATCTCTCATCTCTGGTTTTGTTAGTGCCACATTATATCCTGGCCATGTTGAAATGTAACATAGAGTAATGAGACAAGATCTGTGGGATGAGGCTTTATGTAGCATGAAAAGGTTCCTCTGCCCTCTCTTTTTATTATTTACGTTCCTGGAGAAGGTTATGTGTCATATGGGCTTTGCAGAGATAAATGGCTAGCTTGAGCTTTCTGGCAGCTTCCCTAGAACTTGGGGAGGACTCTGCCTCAGCGTTTTACTGGGGATTTTGGAGATTCAACCTCAGTTTTGGGCCCTGAAGGAAGTAGATGAGAACTGGTGTTTCAGTGTCATGAAGACACTAGAGCAGCATGGTGCTGGGAAGTCAGAAGGGACTCCAGGATTCAGAGAGCACATAGGAAGGGGAGCTGAGCACCAGTGGAAACCAGCAAGCTATGCTGGTAGCACTGAGGTGGCCTGGTTAGGACTGCAGTTATGGGACACAGAAAGTCAAGAATGAAGTGAAGCAGCCAAGGGAAGTGCAGAAATCTTGGTTGCTGCCTGCCAGTTGGTGTACTGAGTACGGCTGGCCGCTGCCGCTGTCCACTGCTTTCATGAGTTCTAATGTTTACCACAGTTATCACAGCAACTTCAAGGCAGATAAATTACTGGATGTGCTTTAGAGTTAAGGATTGAGTGATTCCTGCCTGTCACAGAGTCAAGTCTCTGTTTCCCAGGTGTTTCAAGGGTAGCAGGTGTTATGACCATATCACCAGCACTCTGCACTATTTAGTGCTTCATTAGTCTTCACACTGGGTGTGGTATGGGGGAGCACAGCATTTTAACATGGCATTTGGCTATGACGACTTCTGTGAAAGGAGCTGATGCTTAACAAGATCTACAGCTTGCCTGCTGGTATGTTCCTTGGTTATAACTCTGTTTTGGATGGGATGTCTGAGTTGCAGATATTCTTGTCAGGAGGGGAGCTTCTAAATGGGGATTTAACTGGAATAGAGAGACTTCACCAGCTGGACCCTATGGATGTAGGGTGCCTCCATTGTTACCCACAGGAAAACAGTTTAGATAATGTCTGACTGGTCTCTTCTCTGCACCATTTCCTGGGTTTTAAGATCAGGAAACTCCAGAAGCTTTTGTTACACTGGATCTAAGACAAAAGCATATCAGTCTTGAGAAGAACAGAACTCAGGTCTCTGCCAGCCCCACAGTTTCTGCAATTAGCAGAATTATGGGAAACCTTCTTCAAGTCCTGAGATAGGAAAGCCCTTGCTTAGGGTTTCGTTTCTTCTTGCTTTGACTGAACCTCCCAATTAACACGCTGTGTGCTCTCCCAATATACAGAAGAGACAAGAGCTGTTAAAGCAGTGTTTGTCAATTACAAAAGAGAACATGTTTTATTTTGCTTTGTGCTGTTTACAGCTGTTGTCCATTAGGAGTCCTCAAGAGCCTCATTCTCAGCTACAACAGCACAGTCCCATAAGTTTAGCTCAGCAATGAGCGTGGAAAACAGCACTAAATCATGATGATGGTAGAAAAAAGAAAATGTTTGGAAATGGCAAAATGCAGCTGATATCTTTGTGAAAGCTAGTTTTTGCTTGTTGTTCTTTAAAAGCATTACTAAGGTAGATTGTAATGCACAGCATCTAGCTGGAGCACAATAGAAATTTTCTTTCTTTCTTTCTTTCTTTCTTTCTTTCTTTCTTTCTTTCTTTCTTTCTTTCTTTCTTTCTTTCTTTTTTCTTTACGAAAAGAATAAGCTGAATGGCTAGTATTTCTGCATTGGCTGAAGGGATCTTTTACAATCCATTAGTGCCTTGGGCAGTTATGTATACACATTAATCAAAACATAATAGTCTCAGTGTAAAGTATAAGAATGATAAAAATGGTACCTGGCTGACTTACAGAGTTCCAGTTGCTTTACTGGACCACAGTATGATTGCTTTGTAAGAGTTCTTTGAGCTGGGAGTGTGCTTGTGCCCACCAAGTGCTTAAAAGTGGGGAGAGGTACAGGGGGGATTATTTCCAAATCTGTTATATCCCTGTGAGATGTAGCTGTATTGTCCTATAAGGTACAGTTTGAGCAGAAGTGTATAGAACATCCCCTGAGGAAGAATTAGTGCTTATTCCTTCTTTGTGAAATGAGAAAATTTTACTTGTATTCTCAGCTCCAAAAGCCTTTGCTTGGACAATTCTCTAAACACTTCAGTGGCATCTGTGTATTTCAGCATGGCATTCTACTTCTGTGTTTGACATTAATTGGTCAATGATTTGTAAAGCGTTTAGAAAACCGAAGGACAACTTTGGGAGCTAAGGACATAGGAACATAACTTGTAAATTCAGCATTGGTTTACAAGGGCACACAGATGATGCCTTTGATTGTCTTCTGTCCCTTTCCTGCTCCAAAGTCTGTCAGTGGGTTCTCTTCAATCCGTGCAAGGGGAGAACCTGAGCTTTGACACCACCTGTCAGAGCTGGAAAGAACATCAGGGTATCCTTGTGATTCGCTGACAGATACTGGCTTCCTCTGAAGCAAATCTGTCATGTCGACTTGTGACAGCGGCCTGAGATTGTGAACACTCACAAAAGGATCATTTCAAGACACATCATTGCTTTGCCCTTTCCTTCTATTTTCCATGCCTGTCATGTGTCTCCCTCTGTCTTCTCCTGTTTCCTTGGCCCATGTGTGGATTATGCTCAACACAGATGGGATCTTCAAAGAATCAAAGAATTGTCAAACTTTTTTTTCTAAGCATATGTATACAGAGTTTTTGGAGACACATAACTAGGCCAAATGTGAGTGCTTTTACACAGGAACAGCAAATAACATATCTGATAACAAGGCAATTTCCTCTGCCAGTTTGGCAGAGTTCATTACAGCTTATCAATTAACTGTTTAGTAAGATTGTG
>VXAV01008538.1:198603-209871 GCA_013399715.1 Alectura lathami
ATTTCTTTCACCCTGCAGACTGGACATCCCTGGAGTTCCAAGTGACATTTCAAATTTTATATGACCATTCAGTCCCTTTTAAGTATTAAAACATATCACTTTTGTGATATACGCACAGAAACTCCTTCTAAAAGCATATGAATAAAAAAAATCTACTTATGCAAAGGTAGAGCTCCTTTACCATGAGTTTGCTTTTAAACTTCTGTGTTATATTGTATTCTCTTCTATTGTATTGGCTCTGTATTTTGTCTACTATTGTTGTTTAACATCTGTATTTCTGTGTTTCTCTTCTGCTGTTTCTTGCCCTCTCTTTGTTTCATTGGAATAACAGATTCCAATAAAAGCTGGCAAAGTACTGTGGTAGGACAGCATGGAGAAATGGACTTGGCAATGGGAAATGGTGTTTTTAAAAATGGGATGAAGAAGCATATCAATGAAAAAAAACTTAGTTTGAAAGCCTGTATTTTCAAATTGCTTGTGCAAGAATGCACCTACAGAGGAGCAGATGAGGATGAATCGTTCACCTGTGCACATGGTTCATATGATTGCACATGCAATTGGGGTAATTACACGGGCAAATTTTGCTCCAGTAATTTGAGCAAATTGCCACCTTAATTTATAAATCCAGCTGAATGCCCCAGAGAACCAGCAAGAAAATGAAAAACAGAAAATTGAGTCAATGCTGGAATGACAAAGAGTGGGAAATCAAAACCTCTTCTGCAACCTTAGAGACAGCACTGCTGGGAGTCAGGGAACAAAGTCGACCACACTTCTAATGCTGTAAAGCAGCTCTGAATCTTGAAGGGGTAGAAAAATGAAGAGCTTTTGAAGTCTTATAGCCCAGATTTCAGCTGGAGGAAACAATACTAAACAAAAAGGAGAGGGTGAGATGGGCAGGGAAGAGGGCTTAAGTAATGGTGCACCTTGGGTCTGTACTTACTGTAGAACGATGAAGTTAGTGTTTGAACACACCCTGGTTCAGTGATATTGAAATCCTGATAGGAACCTTCAGACAACTGTAGTGATGTTTTATTGCATGGGAATAGTGACTATTTATGCAGTAAGCTGCTGTACAAATTATGCTATGTTCAGAGCTGAGCTGCTTTTCCCTGAACTTTTAGAACTGGCTTGTTGAATTTCACAAGTGGATGTGTCCTTATGAGATATTTAAATATTCCATTACATTCTATAGGATCCTTCAGTGTCCCTTGTCTGAGGAAGCAGAACACAGTGAAGAAGTGGTAGTGAACAATATAGTCTAGATCCTGAATCACCTTTTAGATTACATTTATTTGTCTGCAACAAATAAGTACTTACAGTATAGTTATTGTAATAGTTGGAGAAGATCTATTATTCCACTGCATATGTATTATAGACTGCAAATAGGTAGAGTTTTATTTCTGAACATGTGCACATAACAATCCATGATAAGGATTAACCTTCATGTAATGTTGTTTTTGATTATTTCCTCTGACTTTGCTCTTAAAGCTCTCCTCCTACTCCTACTAATGTAAAGATACTAGTCAGTAACAACATTGTGTGAGTGAAAGGAATCTTCCTACGTACATCACATTATCTCTTTTTTTTTTTTTTTCCTCCCCACAATGTTCAGAAGCTCAGCTTTTGATGGAGAAGGAAGTACCAGTTCTTCTAGGTGACACTTCTTCTCAGTGAGCACTGCTTAAAACAGAAATTTGATTCCCAGTTGTAGCTCTGATCTATGATGTTTGTTTTCCACCAGCAGAAAGCGATGATAACACTAATGAAAACTTGAGAACATTTCCCATATTCGTTGTTTGTTAGCTAGCAAAACAATCACTAGTGGAAGAAAAGAAAAAAAAAAAAAAAAAGCGAAGATTTTTTTAAAGTGAGTTTTCTGTCACCCCCTGAATGGTTATGACACATAGGAGAATGTAAAGTGCAGAGCAGCTGAACAATCATAAACTATTTTAATATTGTGTAGAAATAAGAAGAAGCAGGAAAAGAGGCTTGGATATTAATGTAGTTTATTGCAATAATCAGTCACTTCTACAGAGCATGATCAGTGGTTTAAATCCTTGCTCCAGTGACATGCACAAAATTTTGGTGGTCTGTCATCCAAGCCTCTAATAGATGTTGGTCTGTATCAGAGAAATCTCTTGTACCACGTTTGAGCCAACTGTGAATTCTGTGCTCCGATGGATATAGTGTCAGGCAAAGCAGGACTGGGTTATACTTGGGATAGCCTAGATGTAAAGCAAAGCCTGAAAGTGAAGTTGAAAGTTTATAGGAGATTAAGACTAAGCTACATCTTAGTTGAATATTTTTGGGTCATTAAAGATAACATCCTTGGGTTTAGGCTGAGCTCTCTGGAAAGTAGAGGCTGGAAAGGCAGGCTGTGCTCTGTGGGTTAAACCATCTGTGTGGAATAGCCAAACCTCCTTGTTGACCTGTTTAGCGTCCCAATATAACCACACAGTACGTGTGAACATGGAAAGTTCCCTACCGAAGGCAATGGAAGAATAGTTGTTCCCCCCACCCCACCCTCCAGAGCATGCAAATTAGGTGAGGAAAGCTTGCTTTGCCATACCTTCATACTTGGGGAATACGTTGCATGTTTTTGTGCACATGTCAGTTTTCAAGCAGAGAAGAGCACTGTAAGAGCTGTACCTTAGGTTCTGGTAATTTCTGTCTCTTTCCCTGATGTGCAGGTGAGGGCACCCTCGAACTATGCTACTTCTCCATCTGCCTTTAGAAAGGCTTGAACAGTATGTGATCTCATCAGGCACACAGTCTGTTCGGAGTCAGTGTACATATCAATGGCTTTGAGCCTCCAGACTCATAATAGCAGTACATCTGGGAATGTAAATAAAAAGGAGAATATTAAGAAAAAGTCTCTGTTGCTGTAAGCAGCAGAAATAATCTGAATCAAGTCTTTCTTTCCATTACTTGGCTTTGTACCAAAACAAAAGCCCAGCTTAAGGCTATTATTTACAACGAAGTGGCTTTGTCTGTGTTTGTGCCTTTCCCTTTTTCTGCTGATATGTGTCAGTTCTGACTGTGTGTGTACTGACTACAGAAATTTATTTGTAATATCTTTTGTCCCAAAGGATGTCAAAGAGCCGTAACCAAACTGTACCTTCTTTAATGTCAGGTGTTGCTTTGTACCACCTTTGGGCTGGTACAAAGTAGTTCTTTATAACCTTTGAACCTCTTGCCTCTGAAAGCTGGAAGTTGCTGGTTTTAAGCCGTCAGGCAAAAGTTAGAGTAACTAGGTCTGCAGCAGGTGTTGTGAACTACAGTGTGACTATAAAATAAATCCCTGAGGCGCAATCAAACCCCTTCTGTTTTATGTTTTTGTTTGTCTTTTCTCTAAGCATTTTATCTATCTTTAAGAAACAATTGGGACACCTCTGAAACCATAAATTTACTTGCACAGTCTGAAATGGAATGGATGGTCCCTAAACAGCATGTGTCTACCAAGCACTAGTTCTCCACAAACTAGGTGTGGGCATGTAAAATTCTGTCATTGCTATTTCTTGCTTAAACCTGATGTGAGCCCAAGTAAGGAGTTTGTTTAGAGACCATTTTGATCCAGACTGTCAGGATTGAAAGGATGCAGCTTCTTAATATATATATATATTTTTTTTACTATGTCCATCCTATGGGAATGGATTTGTGCAAATTAGGCACACAAATATATGTATGTTTTGTTGTGTGCTATACTGACAACATTGCTTTATTTGGACATAAACTTGTATTGATTCCTAATCTACCCCATCTTCAAATTTCTGTTCTAATCTAAGGAATGTGAACTGTGGTGTCTGGAAAGCAGCACTTCAGCAGCATGTTTTCCTTTTCCAAATGGCTAACTCTTGTAATTGTTTCTGTAGTGTAAGCTAATATTTCCATCTAGCAGTTATTTAGGACACTGTCATGGCAAGCTGTAATTCAACTCTCATTGCCTAGTGGTCCAGGTAATGACCAAGGCTTGCCACTAGCTGAATTACCGTTCTTTTATCTTCTTTCCCTTCATACACACAAACAAGTCTGTCTTTATGCCAAACTTTGAAATACATAGGAATGCAGAAGTAATATTGTTTATTCAGAAAACTCCATCCTGGCAGCTTCAGGGAGAGAACTGCTTGTAGGGGTGTGAAGGCCTTTGAAGGGCTTGTTTGTGTCTTGGGCCCATAGGCTTCCTGGAGGCTCACTAGGCTCTGCTTTATCACGTCTTTAATGTCTCTACATAAAGTATCTACTGTGAATACTTAAAGGGGATGAAAAGGTACGATCTGATCTGTGATGAGAAGACAGTTTGGGCTGATGCTAAGTTGCTGCCCAAGGACCTTGATTATGCTGAAATTTGCGTGGAAATCTGGAACCTTTGAGTCAGCTGACTTATGACCCAGCTTGTAGAAGTAACACTTGTAAATAACATGATGTTTAATATATCTTCTGTGATTATACTTGAAGAAAGAGTAGACATCAAGACAGGAGTGCAGCAATATGAACGCCACAAAGATATGAGTTTTGTCAGTAAATCTTTCTTGAGGAAGAAATTAAGTTTTAGTTCCTTCACATTAATAATCCTATTAAGGGTTGGCTTAATAAAGTTTTACTGACTAATTTTCAAGCTGTAATTTGCCTGTGATTCTTTTCAAAAAATTTTAATGAAATGGAAATATACATAGACTGCATAACAATGACTTAATGAAGCGGCAAATCATATTTTAAAATCACTTGTGATCCAAAACAGCATCTTAATTCTTGGAATTTAAAACCATTCACACTGAGGGAGTCTGTGAATCATTCAAAGTAATACGGAACTTTTTCTAACCTAGGAAATGCTAGCAAGCACAAAATGAGTCCATGAAATGGTTCGTATAAGCTCGAGCCTGCTTTGTGTGTTGCTGAAAGAATATGAAAACGAAAGTTATAACTTTGACTTTCTAAGGAGTTGACTCATGGACACACAGCGTGGATGATATGACAATTTGCCTGGTTAGATGTGGGAGCTCTGCTCAATCATGTGTGCTTCAAGGACACTGAGACTAAAAGGAGTCAGTTCTGGGCTCATCTGGACAGTCAGGAGTACCCAGGTGGTGCTGGGGGAGTTCTGCAGAGACTGGGCTCTGAGCAGGGCAGGATGGGATTTGTAAGAGCAAGGTGAGGAAGGAGGTCTGAAAGCAAGCCCCGATCTTATTGAATGAAAGTTCTGGAGGCTAGGACTGTGGAGAGTCATGTCCTTGTCTGTTTCACACTGGAAGGGAAGGTAAATTTAGATTGTAAGAAGCAGAGAGGTGCAAGTGCTACAGACAGCTTCTGTCTGTGCTCAGGCAGCCCAAACATGATATTATAATCAATGAATGCAGCCAGCACCATGGTCAGGCTAGATTCCTACAGACTAATGGCAAAAGTGCCTGGATGGATCACGGTTTGATTGTCATCTCTTACACTCGAGAGACAGCACAGAGACTGATGAATTTGTGTTAGTATAACAGAGAGCAGAGCTGAGGCCCAAGCAGTGGCTCCCGTCTCCTCTTGTTTATGTTTTCCCGTGTCACCTGGGAACTGGTTTCCTGAAATTTTGCATTAAGGAGTGATTTCTGATTACTTCAGGTAGCCCAAAGCAGGACCTACTGGATAATCTCAAGGGGCTGTCCTGTAAACCTTAACTTCTTTTTGTACCCTTGAAGAGGCTGAAGAGATGAGATATGCTGCCATTAAGCAGCTGAGTTCAGAAGCTTATCTGCATTGCTTTAAGCTTTGTAGTTTCACGTCAGCCCATTAAAGAACCTCTTTCCCAGGCTGGGAAGGAGAAGGAACTCTTTAGGTCTGCCGGTAATTTTCTAATACCTAGTGCTCATAGGCTGTCTTTTCCTTCTATGCTTCAAAATGTCACATTGGATTCCTGATGGCATTGGAGATTTTTATCTTCCTCTTTTCTGCTAGACCTGACATTTTTCTGGTTTTCTTCTACTCTGAAGGCTTAATTTCTCACATGTGTGAGACAGGGTGAAAATTAAACAAACAAGCTGGCAGATAGACAGAATGGTTCTTCATGTCTGGAAAGCTGCAATGAGCTGTGACTTAAGAATTACAGTGCTTCGTATTCAAACTTTTCTTTTTGATGCATTGGGATGGCATAAGAACTGACAGTGACATATGGAGAAGGCCCCGTTAGCAGGATTGAGGCTGTTATGTGATAAATGACACAGTATGTCAAAGGACTTCTGTTATCCATCATACTGGCTTCCTCTGAACACAATTGCGCTAAGAAGAGAACTAGCTACGCAAACAGCTGGGGGATGCTGTAAATAGGGTCAGTGGTATGCTTCAGAGAAAATAAGAAAGCCAGAAAGTGCATGTTTGCATGGGAATTAATAACTCTGGAGTTTTGAGTTCAGAATTTTAAAGTCAAATTTCATTTAAACATCTGAGGTATCCCAGTTCTACATTTGTGTCAAGAACGAGCTCTACCTTCAAAGAAGTTGCCTTGAAACTCACTCATTCAAAAGGTTTCAAAAAACCCTCAAAGTTTTCAATGCTGAACAGCTAAGCTTTCTGTAAAGAAAGGCTGTTTGTTATAAAGTTCTGTACTGATGGCATGGTTCTGTCCCCTAGTAAATCCCCAGACTTCCCTTATTCCTTCTTTTCACCTCTGTTGACTACTTTGGGTCAAAAGGGTGGTAGAGTGAAAGTCCTGATCTATATTTTCCTATTACAGGAGCCACGTAGGTAACGTTTCTCTTATAACTACAGGGGACAGAAAATACATTTGAGGGAAGGAAGAAGACTTGAATCTCAAGACCTGATACAGGAATATCCTCTGTAAGATGCTTGCTACCGTTGTTGATCATACAAGTTAAGAAAGGCAGATTTTCGAGGCTCTGTGCCTCCCGCTGCTGGAAAGTTTGTGAGCTTTCAATCCTTTTTCTTCTCTCTCATCATCTTTAACCTAATGGTACCTTCTTGTTTATACAATTTGTTTCAGAATGAACCATAAACCAGTGACTGTTCAAGAGGAGCAAGGAATGTATGGCACAGCACAAATGTGTATCGCTTTCAGGCTCCTTTAGACCATCTCTTTTTGCTACAGCCATAACAGATGTTATTTTCCCTCCTTGATTAATGGACCCTCAGTAGCTACGTAGTCCATAAACCTAGATAAGACAAGCAGCCTGTCGCTTTTGATCTCTCAACTCCTAAAAGCCTGATTCTGACTCTGCTTAAGTGGTGTTTGCACCCACATGCACAGTAGTAATTTGTGCAGAATTTCAAATGTCACTATTTGACATTTCATTCGTAACAGTAGTATATAAAGTAAAGGCTTTAACTTGATGATTCATCAGTAGCCAGTGTCAAATGGATCTGTGATGGTTGCTGTTTTAGAAGTGTCAATCAACAGATGGATTACTCTGGAGATAATTTGATTGGAGCCCAACAGTGAACTGGCTAAAATAAAAAATCCTTCCAGATTATTAGCACAGCCTTATTGCATATATGATGAGACTGGTGCTTGTTTGGGAGCAGTCTTGGTAGAAGAGTTACTACTTCTGTAGTCCCTCCAACAAGCCTATTTCTAGGAGGATGGAGTTGCAACTCCTTCAGGTGAATCTGTCCTGTAGTTAAATACAAGACTTCAGGCTCCACTGCTGTTGAGCTGACAGCTCTTGCTCAGAACAAAATTTGCTAAACACAAACCAGCCTAAAAATCTAGATGACTCTTCCCCCTCCAACTCGTAGCACTGCTGTGCTCCGCTTTATTTGACAGTACAGCTTTTTCTTTGCCAACTCTTCATGTGATGAGACACTTATTTCAGCTGTTGACCCCTATCAGTGACCCCTCACTGGGAGATCAGGTGTAGAGAACCAGGCTATTATCTGCCTTCCACTCACACATTTCTAATCAAAGCAGCCAATTTTGCTAATGCCTACAGCTGAAGTCACAGTGAGGAAGACCTGGCTGAGTACAGAGAAAATAAGTGCTTGGAATGGTAGAGCCAGGGGTAAAAAATCCTAAGGGTAAAGCTAAAAAGGAAAAGTCAAGCTGGGAGAAAAGATGAACAGGCAAAGCAGGGAGAAATTTTAAATTCCAGTTTCATATTGAGTGGAAGAAGTCATGAAAATCAGTTAGTGGAGTGAGGTAGAGCATCTCCACACCCTCCAGGCTTCTTTAGCTTTCTTACTCCTTGGAATGTTGATAGCACAGTAATGTTGTATTCTGTTTTCAGTTTGTATACTGAAGACAAAATTGATTAAAAAATAAATAAATAAATAAATCCAAGGCAGCTCTAACAGGGTAATATCTCTTCGGCTGTTACAGAGGCTACAACCGTTACAACATCTGTTGATCCTTTCTGACCAAGGCTTTGAATTCTTTGAAGTCTCAGAGAACTCTAGAAGTTCTGAGCCCCAATGCTCTGGATTCACAGAAAAAAAGATGGGCAGGATTGTCAGGCAGCAACTTCTGCTTTGGTCTTCAAAGGTTATGGTCCGTGCTAGGCCTATCACTGTTTATGGTCATTACCTGTAACCAGATGAACCTTGTTAAAGAGGGCAGTTAACCTTGATGGTGCATCAAACTTTATTGCCGTTCCCTTCTTTGGAGCATTAATTTCAACTGATAACCCAATGATAACTTCCTTTCCAACGTGATGTAGAGCTGTCACTGTTCGTCATGTTTGAATTTTTTAACTGCGCTTCAGGAATAGGCAAACGATACCATTATTGTATAACGTGGTGGAGCAGGTTGTCTATACTTTACAGTCACAAGTGGTTGAGTGGCATCTCAGGCTGGATACTGATGAACTGCCTTTATCTGACATGGTCTCTGATTTTTATTTTTTTTCTGGTTTAAAGGTCCTGTAGTCTGTAATTGCTTTTTTGGGCTGATAACATTGTATTGTTAGTCATGAATTTGAGAACAGCTGTTGTCTTCAGTTCCTGTATGTTTCACTGTCTGAGTTATAATTATAGTCTGTAAATTGTGTTAGAATTCGTGGTAGCAAGGAGTATACTGAAAATGAGATTCTTTTCAGTATTTGTGTCACTTTGCAGAAGACAGGGAAGGAAGTATTGTCAAAGGACAAGTGTGTGCTGTTTTTCTTATCTTTCTGGGGTTTTGATTTGAGCAAGAGTTTGTCAGGCACTTTTTCCAGGTTTGTAATCAGATATTCACCCAGTTCTACCTGGATTTACAACATGAACTGTAAGGCAGAACCACCACACTGCAGAAGCTTCACAGCCGTAGGAGACTGATATTCATATCTTTTTCATTGAAAGACCTGATTCCTTATTTGCAGCTTTGCAATAAAGCTAATGGCAGAAGCTCTAAGCTGAGTCCTGAGTCTCTATGTGTAAACAAAACAGCACTAAGAAACCTCCTGAGGGCCAAGCTGTTGGTTTTTCTTATGCATTACACCTTTTCAGTTACGTGAATAGAAATGTAAATATTTACCTTATCTTTGTTTTTCTTCGCTATCCCAGCATACAATGTTTTCTTTCCTTCCCCTACCTCTGTAGGGATTTAAATCCCAATTTCCTTTCAGTTCAGAATCTCTCTTATTTTTGTCTTTTATTTCTCATTTAAAGACTTGCTCTCCCTATCCAGTTCAGCTTCTGTCTTTTGTCTGCTGCTCTCCCACTCTTCTATTTATTTTTTTGCTCTACTAATCTACTCAGATTATGTGAAATTCCAGTTTAGCCTGACATGGACCAACATGACAAGCTCTGAAGCACCGTGTGTTAATACTGGTAGGTACTGTCTAGAGTTCTGTTTACTGTTGTTACACGTTAGTAGAGAGACTGTCTGAAGATGGTTATTTTTGTCAGATGAGTTCAGAGAACATCATCACAACAAACTGTGAGTCAGAGATGAGTTCCTGCGCAGCAGATCGAAACACTAAGAAGTTTCTCGATTTATCCTCAGACCATTACCTAGATTTGGTGTGCTAGCTTTAGGAGTTATTCAGGATCTCATGAGTTTCAGGAGACCTAGCACTCGGAAAAGGTGTCTGCTTAGTGCCAGCTATGTTCAGTGCACCATAATCGGACTTGCAGCATGTCTAGTTTCTCTTTCGAGCCCTTTTCTGCCAAATATACCTTAATATTGACCTGTGGTCAGAGTTTGGTCACTGTTGATATCCACACTGTCATCTGAGGAAACTCTGGCGTAGTAGTTCTTTATAATTTGTGAAGTAATTCACCTTTTCCTATTCAATATGATGAGCTATATCATATTTCTTCAGTAGCTTTGTTCCCCATTGACTTATTCTATTACTGTTTTTTCCCCATTACTTATGTAGAACTGTTTTATACTAAATAACAGAGAGTGTTAAGTGGTCTCGTTAGCATTCAGAAATCTTTAGTGAAGCTTAAACTCGTCTCAGACTTGGAGCAAGCTAAAACCCCATTGAGGAGATTCCTGTGTTTGTATCTCCTAAACTGTATCTTTCATTTCTAAGGCAATTTCCCTTCAAGAGCAAGAAAAAAAGCAGTGCCTGTAAATTCTCTGTCTAGTAATTCAGTGATTACGATATTAGTGACATGTTGTGCAAAACAAGTGGTGGTGGGGGACGAGTTAGAAGAGAAGAGCTACTATCAATCTTAACAATGGCAGCAGATTTCTTTGTTCCTCTTCCTCCTCCTTGAAACTCATTTGGCTAAGTGAAGTGGGATTGGGTTTGATCTCTTGTTCTAAAAATCATGTTAGTAATAATCCATTTATCTGCGGGATATGTGCAAAGTCCTCCAGATTCCATGACTTGCTGTAAACATCTGTGGGGTTTCACTCTTAACAACTGCATTTGATGCCACTCATACCAAATAGGTAAAATGTACCACAGTGGGGTAGGAAAAGATTTGAAATCATTTAAAAGCCACACTGTGGTTTTTATTTAGTTAACCAATATATGTGTTTTTTTTTTGTTTTTTTTTTTTTTCCAGTTGTGTGCTATGAATAAAACATTTGCCTGTGTGGAGCTGATTGTAACATAATGTTTCTGTTGCTTCCAGTAGGGATTCGGGAAGAAGTTGCTTTTATATACTGTCATACCTGGGGGTTAAAAAGATAAATGTCTGGCAGGGAAGACAGAAGGGTTTTTCATATGTTATTTCTGGATTTTTTGAATATTCTGCCAAAGGGTACATATTTGAGAGGAAGATGATTGTTTTTATGTAGAATGATATGTGGTGTATCTGTGGTACATCCAGGTATATGAAGGTCATTGATGGATCAGCCCCTAAAGATACTCCTTTTTTTTTTTTTTTTTTTTTTTTTTTTTT
>VXAV01008538.1:209999-220716 GCA_013399715.1 Alectura lathami
ATATAATACAAAGAAGTGGAAAGTAAAAAAAAAAAAAAAAAAAAAGCACAGTGAACAACTGTCGAGTATCACATGGCAATTCAGCTCCAACAGGACAAAAGTTGACATTTGTTACCATTGCATTCAATAAGTAACACTGAGTGTCAGTACTGAGCTCTGAGCAGGCCGTTGTAATGGCTATGAGTGGTGAGGAAAGAAGGCTTGTTTGCTGAAGTAATCTTATGTACAGGAACAGAAGAAATAAGAACTTTTTTGACTTGGTTCTAAATAATTTATTTTCATTTGTTCCTCTTATTAATAAAAATTACTTCTTTTAATGTATGGCATAACGCACCAAATAATAACAGTTAATCTTTGGCAGATTTTGAGCCTACAAATGTCCTGGAAATGCATCTTCTGCTGGCTAATCATACAAAATAGGAGATCAGTGATTTGGTGAACTTTCTAATTTCCTCTGTTACAGGAAATGTGTGGGGTTTTTTGTTTGTTTGTTTTGTTTGTTTGTTTGTTAAAAAAGGCCTTTTAAGTAGCATTGTGTGAAGCATCTCTACTGCCTTTAGCTTCACAGGCAAACTGGTCAACATAGGGACTTCTGTTCATGACTGATTCTGCTTTCCCTACTGTAGATTCACAATTGCTCTGCTGAAATAAGTGAAGTTTCTCTGCAGACTGACGGTGTAACTGGAAGCAGAAACCCACTGTGGTGTGCAGATTCTCGTTTTCTTTTTTTATCCCTCTGTCTTAAGAAACTCTAAGCTTTATCTGTGAACCAATCAGAATCTCCCAGTGAAATATCTGGCTTAAACATCTACTGGCCAATGAAAAAAATTGCATCACTGCCAGAACAAGTAGCAAACATTGTGTATGTTAGGGTTGTGATGATAAGGAACTCTTTCCTCTGGGAAAACCAAAAGGAAGGCATCTACTGATGCTTCCTTGCCATTGCAACTTTTGCTGGGACATAATGTATACACATGCACACTCTGTAAGAGAATATATATATTTACTCTGCAGGAAATCTGGATGTTTTATATCCCTCTCTGATTATCTGACTTAGCCTAACTCCAGGGTGAGTTTCTCTACTACAGATCTGCTCCATTGTTAGTTTGTGCTGACATTTTTTTTGACTCTTTGGGATGGGGCCTGAGTCCTTCCTTAAAATGTTAGCAGGCTTTTAGCCCAGGTTAAACATTCATTAAAATGTAACCCACAATCTCATCCATAAATGCAAGGCACAGCTTCTCCAAATTTTGCATGGATCTTTTCTGTGTGGGTGTTCTGAGTTGACTCTGAAACACAGATAAGTGATCAGGGTAATGGGGCAGTGAAGGCATATCTGCAGGTGCAAGCAGAGAGCTAAACAATAATAATAATAAATCAGTAGGTAAATAAATAAAATTCAAGCAGTTCTCTTCCCTGAATACCATTAGGGGGCTGTGACCATTCGATCAGTGTAGACATTTTTCATTTGATGAAATCACGACACATGCATGTAAATAATACTTTGAAAATATAGTTGACTGAAATGTCCCCTTGTAATGATGAGAAACATGTTTTGGAATGAACTTCAACTCAGCTCACAGAATTAGGGTACCTGGGGAAGTGTTTCTTTCCTTCAAAGTTCTCAAATCAATTTATACATTGGGAAAAAAATATATATATATGTCCACACATCTGTCCTAAGCTTCATTCTTGACAATTCAGCTGCTTCAGGTGGATTTACTGACCCCCTCAGATATGTCAGTTATGATCTGACTGAATTGATTCCTATTTGCGTCTTTTTTCAAATGGCACTTCCCAAATTATAGCTGCAGCAAAGCTCTTGTTGCATTTCAAAAGTGCCCATGTCAATTATATGCTGGAATCTTTGCTTAGCCTATACTGTTTTTGAAATTTTACTGTCCTGGAGATTTCTGTGACAAGCATGTATAATTTTTTAGCAGAATTTGTGATGGATGCGAACTTATTTACTTTGGAACCTGCTCCAAAGCACTGTCATTGTATCAAATAACATTCCTGCTGAGATGATAGATGTGGCTGGAAGTTGGCAAAGGGAAGAGCAAGAAAGAGAAGAACCCTTGAGGCACTCTAGTTGAAATAATGATGTAACCTGTCATTGAATTTTGCAAGAAACTGTTAGGAAACCTACTATGGACCATGACAAATCGTCCCTGGAGGACCCCATGAACAGAAGTAGCTGAGAAGGAATACTATGAAAGCCTAAATCTGTTGCTGTCTCTAAGGCTGAGTGGCTTTGTGTGTGTATCTTACTGACCCTGTTAGGTGAGCAAGACCTAGTGATTGTTCATTCTCTGGAGTAAGGCAATAGCATGAGGCTATAGTAGAGTATACAGGGATCTTGGATTAAATGGTGACAGCAAATCGGTCATTAACTATTGACTCATCCTGTTGTGTTTGTAGACCAGCAACAGAGATCTTTAAATTAGGTTATTTCCTGCTTGTAGTCTTCATCTTACAAGGAGACAATTTACACTATATCTGGGGATTACCCTAGCATAGAAAAAAATCACCTGCTCCCTTTCAGTATCCATATGACTAGATTTTTGCCATAGGCTGACGTGCTGGCTGAGGAGAGTGGGGCTGAACTTTCTTCAGCCAATTCAGGATAATGATCTCTATCCAAAGGGTAGTGTTGGTAGCATGAGCTAGAATGCCTGTGGCATTCTGTTACCTTCTCATTGCCAGGCCAAACATCAACTCTGTCAGTACTGGGCCCAAGTTATCCTATTTCAGCAACTCCATGGTGTAAACGGTAAACAGACTGTTCATAATGACAAGGCTTGGGGTTCCTCTTCCAACTGTTTCAGCAGTAGGCGATGCATCTCATACTGTGTGTATGCCAACAGTGTGTGACAACATTAAAACTCTTTCCAAGTGAAATTCAGTTTTTTACTGACAGACAGGTACAGTGACAGACCTAAAAGAAGCACCTCCTCACATAATCTTGGCTTTATCCACAAAGGGCTTCTTGGTTTCATAGAATCATAGAATCACAGAATGGCTTGGGTTGGAAGGGACCTCAGAGATCATCTAGTTCCAACCCCCCTGCCGTGCACAGGGCTGCCAGCCACTAGCTCACCAGATCAAACTGCCCAGGAACCCATCCAGCCTGGCCTTGAACACAGCCAGGGATGGGGCATCCACAGCTTCTCTGGGCAGCCTGTGCCAGCGCCTCACCACTCTCTCAGGGAAGAATTTTTTCCTGATGTCCAACCTAAACCTCCCCTCTTTCAGTTTTAGCCCATTCCCCCTTGTACTACCATTATCCACCAGTGTAAAAAGTCGGTCCCCCTCCTGCCTGTAAGCCCCTTTTAAGTATTGGAAGGCCGCAATGAGGTCTCCCCGGAGCCTTCTTATTTAATGTCTTTAAGTTACTTGGACATCATCTTATTAGCAGAGCAGACTGATCCTTTAATGGAGACTTGGAACACACTGGGGAATATGAGGCATATTTGCTGAGGTTGGTATACTTTTCCTTCATGTCGTGACAGCTTTATACTTTTCTTTTTTTTCTTGTAAGTGTTCTTAATTCTTAGGGTTATAGAGAGATGGTCTTCTCTACATAAGGAGGAATGAAATGAAAAATTCCTGAGTAGCATTGGAAGCTTGTCAATAAACACATCAATGAGATATTCCATGTTGGCTTGTTTTCCCCCATGAAGCATAGAATCATGGAATCATTAAGGTTGGAAAAGACCTCTAAGATCATCTTGGCAACCCATCACCACTATGCCCAATAGACCATGTCCCTAAGTACACCATCTGCATGTTTCTTGAACACCTCCAGGGACAGAAAATCCATTTTGAGTGTCAGGATGTTGTTGTTCTCTACAGTGGGATATTTCTATGCTGTTTAAGGTATTGCCTGCTTTTTAAAAACTTTTTCGTACTACCCCTGAGCTTGTTGATTCAGAGAAACTTTGCAGCTGACGAGAATTAGCATGAGAGATAAGAAGTTGGAGGTTAAATTATGTAAATCGTTTCCGTGAACTCACAGTGTGAATACATCTAAACAACAGAAGGGCTTGACTGGGTCAAGGGGAAGCATGGGATAGTCTGGATGGACTTAGTCAGATGCCATGTGTGAAGAAAAACTATCAAATATATGGCAATTCGAATGTATGTTAGGTACTTCCATTTTTGTCAGTGTCTTCTGATGGAATTATCTTACACTTACACTAGATGAGTTCTGGTGCGCTCTGGAGGGTATATTCAGAAGCGTTCACCATTATGCATCATGTAGGATGTAGCTTTAATATTGAGGAAGAAGACATGAATCTGTGTTTTTGCATGTAAACAGTCATGCTGCTAATTCATCCCCAGTATCTCTGACCCATCCATTGCAGTTATTCGTTTGGACAGTAGCCATTACTCAATGCTACAGAAGGCATGAAAATCCTCTTACAAATGCGCGAAAAAGGCACCATCCTGTTCTTTAATCACTGGAAACCAGTTTACAACTGGAATCATGAGGATTTCCTCTAAGATGTGTCTGCTTTGTAATTCATCTATACTTTGTCTGTTTGAAAACCTAGTACTAAGAAGGTCACCTAGTCACCTCTTCCTGCCCAATGGTGTAAAACCGTGTTCTGTGATTTCTTCCAAGCAAGCCGTATTCACCTGACTGAGCCAAAATGTGGTAGCATGAAATAATGCTAAGGAATTTTGAAGAATTTCAACACCCACAAAATTTGTGTTTTACTAACGTTTACACACAATTGCAGTTACTGCCTTTCTGCTAGGCAGCAGCTGGGGGCTGACTGCAGGCCAGCTGCAGCCTGCCACAGCCACCACTGGAGCTCCTGCATGTATAAAAATGATAAAACATCCAGCCCTACTGTTACTTAATTGCAGCTGGGATTTTGCAGCTGTGGAGTCACACCATGCAAAATATATTCAATGCAGAAATTCAGTGAGCGTGATTTTCAGGCCAACAAATTTGCTTTGTGAGCTGAAGAGAAACGAGCTCTATAGACCTATTTTTTCCTCTTTCTTTTTTCCTTGTTGCTGTCCATTTTTGTTTTCTGTCACTGGTAGTTTGCAGTGTTCAGGAATAGAGATAA
This sequence comes from Alectura lathami, assembly GCA_013399715.1. Taxonomy (NCBI): domain Eukaryota; kingdom Metazoa; phylum Chordata; class Aves; order Galliformes; family Megapodiidae; genus Alectura; species Alectura lathami. Next base: position 215,084 of record VXAV01008538.1, read on the forward strand.
GCATCCTTCATGCTATCAGCCTTTGAGGACCACTAAGTAATTGCTGTTCTGTCTGTGAGGAGGTTAAAAAAATTGTCTGAGGAAATGATTATGAATGTTTTGTTCCCTTAACTAATCATTTTTCCTCTTTTAACAAATGTTTACTCTTTGGCCTCAGACAAATCATTAAACTATGCGTACCCATCTTCGTGTAAATGCAGTAATAGCTTAAAGAAGCACTTTGGGCTTAGTTTAATGATAATAGAATTGTTTGAAGTGTCTGCGTGTTTATTTGAAGAAAGATGATCATACTGAAGCAGAGAATTCATGTTAAAAGTACCTTTGCTATGCTCTGAGAGAGAGTGGATGTGATTCATTTGTTAGCAAAAGTCTAAATGTATATTCAAAGATGGCAAAAAAAGTATTACTTGCTTGGTATTTCATTATTATTATTTTTACCTGACTTATTGAAATGTTTTGGTGATCAAACTTGCCAGCTGCCAGACATGAGCAGCTTTCTGGAAAACACTGTATACTTCTATCTGGTTTTGTTGACACATTTTCAGAGGGTGGTTGTAAACATTGTTGTACCTTAACAACAGTTAAAGATATTTAGCATTTCAGAACATTGTATAGCTAATAATAATAATAACACTAATTATATATATATATTTGAATGAAATTAGTCAAGAAAGGTAGAAGCCTGAAGTTTTAGCTAGGTCCTCTCTAGACAATATATGCCTTTTCTTGCTTCTAAATATCCCCAAAAGATAAGAAACCTTAAAGCTGAAAAAGCACAAATTTACCTAAATTCAGACTGTGACAGCTGAACTATGCTGCTTCTGTACAGGAGGAAGAGAACTTAGATCTTTATGCCATTGTTTATTCCTCAGTGTTTTCACAGTCATGGTCAAAATAATTTGAAGCCTCTGTTCCAGTTGATCAGAATGGCCTATTTGAATTTGCACATTGATTTTTGTAGAGGATATTTCTATGAGCTTATCTATACTGACTAAATGTTATGCAGCTGAGTCTTTAATCCCTCTTGGGTCTAAGAGTGGCAGAATAGCTTAAAGAACAAGGAGTCCTGAAGAAATTCAAAAAGGAAAAACACCATCAGATATCATCAGAAATATTCTAGAACTCGTTAGCCTTCTTGCCTTTTGTTAAGATTCTAAGCACAATGGTTATTTCTGCTTCAAATCCATCTTTAAACAGAGAATTTTATTTCTCTTTACTTTCTTTCTATGTCATTCTACTGATAGAACCATGATGGATATGCCTCCACTGAAAAAAAAGTCTGGAAGTTGCAGCCAGGGTTGTTTCCTAGCAGTGACAGAATATTGGTCCTTGGAAAACAGTTTTGAAACCTTTTTGGTTCAAAACTGGAGCTTAGCACACCTTCTCTTCAGAGGCAAGTATCATATTGCCCTGTATGATGCACTTAGCCGTAAGTCTGTACTGTTCTTCACATGTTAGGACTCATTGTTTATTAAGAATTAAAACACCTTCAGTTTTTTTATAGAGATGGCAGAACTCTTTCACCCTGAAGAGCCTGAAAAAGATTTTTCCATCTAGACAGAGGAAAACTGTAGTCCTTAGTTGTTGATTTGAGTAAAGGTAGACAACATGGTCCTGTTCTTTGGTTAGTAACTGTGCATGCTGAGTTAAATCAGCCAGCAGATATAAATTGCTTTCCGTGGCACGGTATCAGTTTTTATCCATGGATCTTCTAAGTAGAAGAGTTATAACAGTAAATTACCCTTCTGTATGGCTTACAACAAGTGATCGAGAGGTTCTATTAGCACTCTTTTCTTGTCCCATTTTCCCCATATCTAAATAAGGGATTCTGTCAGCCTGGTACTTTGTCTTCCTCTTTCCCATGAAATATTTCAACTTTTGACCAGGTCCTGATGCTCTTAACTCACTGAATCAAGACAGTGGCTCTAATCTGAAAGATTTTTAAACACTTTGCTACTAGGATTGGATGCTGATCATCAGTTTTCTTCATAGGTGTCTTTACACTCATTGATCCCCAAATATTCACAATTTATTACCCTTTAAGAGATTATTCTTCTGCTATATTACATTAAAAACAAGTTGAGGGGGAGGAGGAGGAAGGGGAAGGAAGAGTCAGGTAGGAAAAACAAAGTCTGGACAAAGCAATGCATCATCCATTCTGGAATATTACTGATATCTTCTGATATGTAAATCTTCCTGATTCGATTCAAGAACAGAGATAAAAATGAATAGTAAAGACCATAAATTAGTTGCCCTGATCCAATATGTTTTAGGAAGGTGGTTAAGAATTTCCTGACTTTGGAAGATGCTGAGTGCTTGCAACTCTATTGAACTTCAATAGGCAGTGATGAGTAGCTCCATGTTTTGAAAAATCAGGTCATTTATTTCAGTATTCAAGTAACTTCACTTTACAAATCTGTTTCAAGAGGGATTTTTTTTTGATCGTACTAGCCTCCAATTAAAATTTGCCAATTGCTATGCAAAAACAGCTTGGATTTCTGCTCACACAAGTGTATATGAACCTCTTACATTTGTTCCTATCTAGTGCCCTAGTTTTTCTTTGACTTTTGTTTTTTGCTAGAAACTTCCAGCAAGACTGCTACAGTTAATGTGTTTGGCCTGGTTTCTATTGCAAATCTTTTGGCTCCCCTGAGATTCAAATACTGTCTATTAAGAGTCTTAAGTTTCTCTATGCACCTAGAAATTTCTGTGCCAGCTTTACTTAGCGTTTACATGGACTCTTTTAAACACTTGGTCCAATCTTGCTAGTGTGTGCGAGTTTTCCTAGAGAATTTAGTCCTTTTTTTTCTTTTTTCTTTCTTTCTTTCTTTTTTTTTTTTTTTCTGGTTTTACAGTGATTTTATCTGTTACTGCTTTTTATATGTGTATTTTATTTTTTTTCTGAATATTTTGCAGACCTCTACAAGCCCATCGTGTTTCTCTAGCGGATACTTTATTTTAATAAGTGTGTGTTGAATGCTTCGTTTAACTTTACTATTGGGAAGTGCCCAGAGACACTGGGCTTGGATGAGCAGTTATGTAAGTGCAATTTGGTTTAGTTTTCTTTCTTTCTTTCTTTCTTTTTTTTTTTTTGGTATCATAATTAGCATTCAGCTGAGGTTTGAAGTCTTGTAGTGCATGTGGGGGAAAGTAAACAATTAAAAGAGAATGTAGCTCCTCTACAGATATAACCCCAAACTGTTCTGCTTATCTGTGACCGCTTGCTCTACTTGTTGGCAGCTCAGTCCCTCAAATTCTCCTCTAGCAATGCTAGAGAAGCTGTTGTCTGATCTCTGAGGACACATGGAATCTGTGTCTAGCTAAATGGGAGACATGAACTTCCCTTCAAAGTCAGATGGAATGTATAAGTGGAAAATAATTATTATTATTATTTTCTGTTTTGACTTGGAAGCTGTATTGCAGACAGACAGATCCATACATATTGTACATCTCTACAGATGTCACATAACGATATAGCCTGTTACAGTGGGAATTTCCAATGATGTTATAGGTATCAGTAGCAATATAATCACAACCATACTGGTTTTACAGCATGACTGTAAAAAGAAGGTGGAAAAAAAACAGGAAAAAAAAAAAAAAAAAGAGAGAGAAAACCCTTCTAGTGTGAGCAACTAACAGAATTTAGTGTTACTTTATCCTGTGCCTGCCTTGCAGAGGAGAGGAGTTGGCAGGCTGCATACTTGGGTTTGTGTTATTTTGTAAGCTACTACTCAGCATATTTCAGATAATGGTGCTTTATCAGAACTGTAATTTACTAGGGGAGGAAGTACAGTATGTCTTCGTATGTGTCAACCTGTGGCCAATTCCACAGTAAATCACATCACAGCCTCGTGTACAGTGAGGTCCTTCTTTGTGCTTCTGCACTGAGTTGAGCAACTTGGTGACAAAATAAACCTGCCCTGGGTCTGTTCCTGTTTGGAGAAGCAAAACAGCAATTTTTGAGCAGCAGTTATTAATACTGAAGGATGAATGTGTGAGCATACTGAGCATCACAGAATTCTGCCTAATCTACAGCAGCCATTTCATTTATATATATATATTATTATCCTCTCTTCAAAAAACAACAGAACGTGTTTGGCAAGAAGCCTTCCAGCCCTCTGCAGGACTGAAAAAAAATGCACCTAAATGCATCTTATTTTGGAATTCCAGAACCTTATTTGTCAAGCAGGTGTGACTCACAGAGGCTTATCCCTGCTGCTTGTTTTGTTGAGGAATTCTGCCTGAAGTGGAGAATGGGAATGTAATGCATCTCAGCTTGGGAAGGGTGGCTTCAACCTGCCTTACCTCTGTCTCTTCCTCCATCTTAGCCTCTTTTTCTCCTTTTCTTTTCCTGTGTTCAGTGCCAGCTGGCATTCCACTGCCTTGCTTTGCTGTCAGGTGCTGAAACTTGCCTGATTCACACACAGAGCTTTGCAGGCCCCAGATTGGAAATGGGCTCCAGTTTTCCAAAAAGCCTTGTCTTCTGAGGTAGGCAGACAAAGCCCTAATCAATGCCTAGCCCCTGAAAGCAGNTGCCTAGCCCATGAAAGCAGGACATCAGAAGCTGGACAAGGCCTTTTAGATGATGTTAGTCATGGCTGGGTCAGGATGATCTAGTGCTGATCCCAGAAGGATCTGTATCTTGGAGCACATTCCTTGTGCAGTGTTTGTCTCATTACTCTCATTGTTAAAAGGTAAGTACAAGGGTTCTTACCACTCACTGGCAATGATTTTGGATGAATCTAGTTACTCTGTAATTTATTAGCAAAATATTTCTGATTCATAGCAACTGCTTTGAGAGTCTTTTCTCCCATTCCTAGGGACCACTTCAGTTCCCTTTTGCCTGGAGGGAAGAGTGCTATCTACTGGGCTATCTGGCTGCATAAGAATCTTAGGAAAATCTAACAGATCAGAAGTCATCTCTGCACATTCATTTATTATTTTACTTGGCCTCTACACAGCCCTCTGTTTCTAATTCTCATTGATAATCTATGACGCCACATTTTGCCCTTCTGTGTTATTTATTTTGGTTTAAGTTTTAGAACAATCATCTGGAAATTGCAATTCTTCGTACTCATTTGTATGCAGGGATTGCACTGATGTAACTACCAGATTTTTAAATCAACTCAGTTAATTCAATGCAACCCATATGTGAGCAATTAGCTTAAGTCAGTTAAGAACCCTTCTTCAGCTATATGAATTTAAGCTACATTTAAATTGAGAAAATCAGAATACAAGAATTAGAAACAGGTTAAATGATGTTACTTCAAAACTAAAGTTTTAGTTAATTCAGTATGTTGTCATGAAACCTTTGGTTCTGTTCTTAGCTTTTCACTGATTTACTATTGCGTTACATGAGTATCTTCACTTCTCAATATTCCTACCAGCAAAATTATGATTTGGTGACATAGCTTGTTGGAGGATGTGCGTGGGGCTGTTTTGGAAAATATGTTTTTCCCACTGTGGAAAACTTAAGCTTTTCAGTGCATAATAATCAAACCTGAAGCCAAATCTTCCCATTTCAAAGCAGTATTTCCATCTGGAAATTGTGACATTGTGGTGATGTTTGGGAGTTGTTTGGATGCTCTTCTGTCCTGGTTCCTGTAGCCTACCATACTGCATCATAACTGTGC
>VXAV01008538.1:230701-245483 GCA_013399715.1 Alectura lathami
TAACTAGTCTTCATTGTTTCTATTTTTTTTTTAAAACATTCCTGCCTTAGGACCCTTTTTCTGCAATCCTTATTTGCAAGCCGAAGCTGCTGTATGCAACACACCCCAGTTGCAGTGCGCGATTCTAACCACCACAAGATCATGTTCCCAGGAATGCATTTGTTCTTAATCTGTTACTAGGAGGCTAGAAGAGCAAAGCCGGATGCAACTCTGTATCCAGAAATTTGCCCAGTACTTAGGATAATTACGCTCTGTACTACATACAGTCACTAATGAGGGAGATTGGTCAGATTTTGCAAAACTATATGATGATGTACTGCTCCTTACAGTCAAATATCCTGCAGAATTTTCCACTGATCTCTAAGTCAGGAACAGAATATTTTCAAGCCAACTAATGAAAACACTTTCTCAGTGCAAATCTAGGATCCTTATTTAGCTTTTTATTCAGCTTTTGCAGTGAATCTAGGTAATTGTTCTACATAATGATGTAGCATGCATCAAGATCTTCTTGATGTGCTTTGGATAGCTACATTTCTCATGAGCAGAGAAGCTTAAATGAGATATCCAGCTCATCTCATTTAAGTGCATACATATTTCAGACTGGTCAAAGAGATTCAAGCACCTGTCTTCAATTAGAATGAGTAGGAGTTGGATGTACTTATTATTTGCTGTGGAGGTTTTGAGAAGACATTGCTCTATGTAAGCTGGATGAATTTTGTAGATAGCACAGAATTTAGAACATTTCTGAAGATATTTTGTTTGTAAGTAGTCTCGATTTTGTAAGTACTTAGGTAAAGCAAAAACTGCATTTGTATTCAGGACTGCAACTGTGTGAATTTTGAAAGGAAAGGAAATGATAAAACTTGCATACTGTGAGCACCTCTGAAACGTATGGACTGTTGATTCATTCTAATCCAATGTTCAATATCTTTAGTCTGTATTCTAATTGGTATTCATTGTCACTGGGCCAAGTCTTGCCAGAATTGGAAATTCCTTGGAATCAACTTTTGTTTTGATGGTTTGTGATGTGTTGCTTTGTGATTTCAGCCACCGTTGTTCCTTGAGTGGGGATGATCTGAACAGACAGTGGTTGACGCCCAGTTCCCAGCTTCATCCAACTATTTACCACACCAAAGGTCTTCTGTACTACCTGCGTAGCATTGGTCGGGCTCCTCTGGTAAGTATTTTCCAGTATCTTTTGTGGGTTACTGTGTGTAGGTTACTTATTGCAGCTGTGTGAACAGCCTTGTTTCAGAGCTACAGGGATTTGGAAAGCATCCTGTGCTGTTATACTCTCATCTTTCAGAACTGTTTTGAAAGTCTTGGATTATCTACTGAATCTTCTAACCAACAGCTCCAGACTTTAGAGTCTTTGCACACCTGGAATATGAATATGAACCCTTTAAAGCTCTTTAATATCCTCAAATTACTCTGGCTAAGCTAAATATTTTTAGTAGGTTATTGCTATCTTCCTGGCAACGACAGAAGAAATTCTGCAAAGACTTATCTGAATGAACTGTGCAAAAGCCCCTGATGAAGCAGAGTGTGCAGTCACAAGAACACAAGAAGCAGCCTTCAAAATGGCTGAACTTCAATGCTGCTTTAGTTAGAGGAAGAAAATGACTTTTGAGGGGCTGTCAGTAATTCAAGAGAGATGATACTAGTCTCAAAGCTGCAACTGGGATACATCTGGGATCTGTCCCCATCCTCCCAGTCATGTTGCCCAGCAGAATGAATAGTTCTGAGACCTCGGGATAAAAAAGCACAGGGAGGTCCAAATGTTAATGAACAGCAATGGATGCACAGACTGGCAGGTTGGCTACTTATAGCTACAGTCAGGCAAGAAATGTCTAAAGATGCATAATTATCTCTGATCTTGAAGAGAACATCCCTAGACAAAGTGAAAATATCTTTGCGCTGCTTTAAGTGAATTTTTGTGGGAATGTGATTTTTTGGCCTAGGCTGCTGTCCTGGTGTTCAAGTCTGTACTCAGAGGCATCTCATGGAAGCTCACCTCACGGTTACGAGTTTACTCACCAATCTTACCTTTTGGTTCAAAGCCACATATGATCAGTCCTGTTTTACTGTGCTAATTTTATTGGGTTTTCTTTAATCCAGAGCAATCCCTGTCATATCCAGATACATAAAGCTGAACATGCATCCAGTGCTAGTTTTCATCTTGCTGTGTGAAGGAAGACTATTGATTCTATCATCTCTCTCACTCACAGGCTGCATGTCAGACTTGGTAAACTGATTTTTCTTTGCCTTTGAAGAGTGCATTGATTTTAGATTATACATGCTCAAAAATGCCTTTTTCCCCACTCCAGAAGAGCGCTGGGTTTCTTCTTCCCTGCCCCTGCTGCCAAGGTCCCATGGAGCCAAGTTCACTGATAGCCAAATGATTTCTGTGAAGTGATTTAGTTTCATTTATCCTGGGGATGCACAAGCAGGTTCTTCAAAGCAAAGAAAAGCTGCTTGAAAGAGAAAAGGAAAGAACTTTAAAGTTAGTTTGAAAGCAGTCCTTACCTTTACAATGCTCAGTGCTGGTAGCTTTAAATAGATAAAAATTTGCATGTGTGTCTTGAGTCATACCCCAGTGAGTGCAAGACTCAGAGCTTGACTGTTTGAGTGTTAGTGTCTCAGCCGTACGGAAGAACAGACTGGAGAAAAAATTGATAGGTAGGTCCCATGTTTGCTTAAACACAGGAATATTTCTGTATTGGGTGTTAAAGCTACAAAATGGCTAAATGGTGAGGCATAAGCTACCCTGTAGAGTGAAAATGAGGAAGAATGCATTATAAAGAACAATTTGTTTTAAAAATTGAGAATAACTGCAGTGTTTAGCAAAGATAATTAAAATGTAGGTCTATGCAACTTGCAAATGGAATGAAAATATTTCCAGTAACTCTGGCTTCTCTGCCATGGAAGCTGGCGACAATCAGTGAAAGATCCCATGGCTTGAAACAGCAGCAGTGTTACAGAACCTGGCTTTGATAATCCTTATTAATATGGAAGGCTTATTCCAGACCTGTCATTAAAGACTCATCGACAGATTTCTTGAGATGCGGAATTATAGACCTCCTACTTATCAGGCAGCCCAGCTATCTGAGTAGCTGATCACCCCTGTGTGGTTTCTGATAAGTAAAGTAATCTTTTAGGTAATAATATATGCGTCTTACATGTTAGTAATTCTGTAAATTGGCAGGTAATTGATACCCAGTTGAGCTGGGATCTCTACCTTGAAATAGAACTAAAGCTGTAAAATCTTCTTTGGTATTCATAGGAATAAATTTAAGGTGGTACCTGTGGTTAACCTAATCTAGACTATGTATTGCTGAAAGCATAGATGGAACACTAGCTGGAAGAATGCCCATCATTAAAAGAACCAATAAATGCAGCAGTTTGGAAGGTGCCATTAAAGGGTAATTCCATGTGCGTCAAGCAGTTAGTTGCAGTGCTGGGCCTGTTTAAGCCCTGCAAAATATGCACAGATCCTGACAGGGCTGAATCTCTAGGGTCTGTGTAATGTTGTCTTATTCCCTTTGAAGTGGATGCTGATTGTAGGTTTGCACCAATTAGCAGCTCTCAGACTGCCCTGTTTGTCCTCTCCTTTCTTCCTTTGTCAAGCAGCAAGGGTAGAAGTAACGCAGGAGCACTTGTTGCTGAGTCGGTCACTGATCACTTGCTTTAAATGTGGAATGAGCTGTGCTGTGCTGCAGGGATGGGGATGTGCAGGTAAGAGTCCTGCAAAGAGAGATGGAGCAGTGGTGTGTGAAGGAATATTGACAAGATGGAAATCAAAAGAAGGAACAGGGTATAAGCAAACCACCAGTGTAAGGTTTTTGTCAAAATCTGTACCCAAGGGTGCACCAGGTCCAGCACTGCAACCCAAACGAGGGAAGGGACTTTCTCACTCTGCTTTGCTGGGTGCGGCCTCGAGCACTGCAATGTAAGAAGACCATAAACCTATTAGACAGCATCCGAAGGAGCACCAAAAGGATGGTGAAGTGTCTGGAGGCAAGACATGCGAGGAGCAGCTGAGGTCCCCTGGTTTGTGCAGCTCAGAACAGAGGAGGCTGAGGCCTCATGGCAGCCTACAGCTTCCTCACACAGAAGTGGAGGGACAGGCGCTGAGCTCTGCTCTCTGGGGACAGCGACAGCACCCAAGGGAACAGCATGGTGCTGCGTCAGGGGAGGGTCAGGCTGGGGGTTAGGAAAAGGTTCTGCACCAGAGGGTGGTGGGCATGGAACAGGCTCCCCAAGGCAGTGATCACAGCCCCAAGCTTCTGGACCTCGAGGAGCGTTTGGACAATGCTCTCAGACACAGGATTTGGGTTTTGGGTAACACTGTGTGGAGCCAGGAGTTGGACTTGATGATCCTTCCAACTCAGAATACTTTATGATTCTATAAGTGTCCAGGTAATAGGATCAGTGCGGTGGTTCTTCAGGCATGTGTGCCTTAGCATCTCCAGTTTGTCAATGTACAGTTTGTCAGAGGAGCTGGGAGAATTTAAATGTTCAGTTCCTGGATAATTCAACAACCAGACTGGCTGCAGCTAAACTTAGTTACTGTATAACTTTTAAATAAGCATAGTAGGGTAAAACTTGCCTTAACAGTTGGTGGAAGAAGTTCATCTACCCCATCTGTCTCCCCTCCTGTCTATGTGTTTATGTAAGAATACATACTTTTCTCCCTCATATTTCTCCTCCATCTTTTTTTTATTGATTCATAATTCTTCCCTACCTTCTGACACCTGTTCCCTTGTCTCTGACATATGCCCCAGATAACTATTTCAATGAGATCCTGAAGCTCCTCTCTAATCAGTGGTGAATATTAGTTTAAAATGAACCAATTCCTTCTCTTTTGAAATTCTAGTCTTTCGTTTGATGGATTTCTGAATTTTCCTGATAAAGACATGGAGAATATATGTAACAGTAGTGTGTGTATTGACTTGATATCTCAGAGGGCAATGAGATTGATTATTCTTTAACACTTGGGTCAATATTTACCTCTTGGGTCATTAAATTGTGATTTTCATTTCTTTAAGGGTTGATATCTTCCTATAAAGGCAGTCAAAACTTCCACTAAATCTGGGAATGTGCCTTATTCCTAGTTTATATGACAGCCTGACAAAATAGAGATGAATTAGATAGATATACCAAATAGCATGGAATAAGATTATTTGCCATAAAGATAGGTCATGTTCTGTGCTTGACGTCCAGGAATTCATGCAAAGATCTGACAGCATACAAAACATTTTTACACAGTTGCACAATTATATTTGTCTGAAAATTATGTAGCACAAGTTTTGAATTTAAAGGAGCCAAGGTGATGTTTAATTTCTGGGGAAGTGAAGTTTTAAAATCTCATGAGGATAATGGTAGAGTTTATAAGCTGAGAAGTCAAAGGAGCCTGACAGATTGCTCTATCGTATCATAAGTTACTATGAACTCTCAGGTTCCTGAGTTGGCATGGATTCTGGCACAGGTGTCATGTTTATTTCTGCCGCAGACAGAAATGCACTGGATTTGACACTGGATTCCTGAGATCATGTCAGATGCAATACATAAAACAAGATACAACTGACTAACAATGGCATTGGCTATAGTCGTGGCCCAACGCCTGAGCTTGTCTGAAGAGATCTGGAAAAAAAAAAAGTTAATCCTCACTATAGTCTCATAGTATCTGCTATGAAGAACCAGGTGATTTTTAATTCGATATTCAAGATTTTGACTTTTCTTCCTGCCTAGGTATTCTGTGACTACCACGGCCACTCCCAGAAAAAGAATGTGTTCCTCTATGGTTGCAGCATCAAAGAGACCTTGTGGCAAGCAGGCTGCGTGGTTGACACAGCAGTTGTCACAGAGGATGTTGGCTACAGGGTAGGTCCATTTTGTTCCTTTCTGTGATTACTGACATGTATGTGCACCTACATCGCTCTTTAAGATAAGGTCGGGTCAACAAATTCTGAAGAGAAGTGCAAACTTCCCTAATTCCAGAGGAGTAGAGGTCTAGAAAATTTCAAATCATTCATAATACCTTCAAGCACGAGATATCAGCAAGGATATTGTCAATAGGTAGGTCTCTATTTATTTACTTTTATTAAGATGCGGTGTTATTATTTTTTGCCACAGGCTGATAAGAATGCTGTATTTTTGTGTGTTTTTTAAGTTCCAGCTATACATGTGCTTCTGTTGTCCCACTATAAATGAGACAATAAATAGATATTACATAATCATAACTGAGAAAATGTCAATGTGCCATTGTCCTGCTCAGTTGAGTTGTTTCCTCAGAAAATGCTCCTGGTCCCACTGAAAATGCCAGAGAATTCAATGGGTGTCTAACAGGTCTAACGCAGTGTGAAGTTGTCACCACAGCAAGTGCTTGGGGATGGTAGGACAAGGGGGAATGGGCTGAAACTGAAAGAGGGGAGGTTTAGGTTGGACATGAGGAAGAAATTCTTCACTGAGAGAGTGGTGAGGCGCTGGCACAGGCTGCCCAGAGAAGCTGTGGATGCCCCATCGCTGGCTGTGTTCAAGGCCAGGCTGGATGGGTTCCTGGGCAGTTTGATCTGGTGAGCCAGTGGCTGGCAGCCCTGTCCACGGCAGGAGGGTTGGAACCAGATGATCTCTGAGGTCCCTTCCAACCCAAGACATTCTATGATTCTATGGTAGCTGGAGAAAATATTCTGGGATTAGAAGGAACAAATATTAAGAACTGTCTTGCTTCTATTTCATGCGGATGTCTCCTTCATCAATTTTTTTTTTCCCTAGAATTTCTGCCCACCTCTTTCTTTGCAGATGTTTAGATGATATGTTCCTCTTAAATGACAAATTTCCATGAAAAAAAAAGAATCTGATAAGCTATATTTATAGTCTTAAAAAAGGTTGATTTCACAAAACATTAGTTGTGGCCTTAAACTAATTTTGGAACTATAGCTTGGCTAGCCTCCAACCATGTTAAGAAGTCTTTTACCATTTACAACTCTGTACAATTTTCAGTTCTTCGGTACAAATCCTTCCATAAGGATGCCACATCTTATGCTCATCTTAAGGCAGTGTACAGAGCATACTGAAACTTCCCTAGAAGAAAGTATTTCAGCATTCATCATGAGGGGTCCCTGTGGCAAACACTATTTCACAAAGAAAGCAGGAAGGGTGCTTACAGTCAGGACATCATTTGTTGTGTTTAAATTCAGAGAGATTAAAAAGGCTAAGGGTGGTTCACTGTTGCACAAACAGAATTCAAATGCTGCTTTCAGCATCTGGAGCCTGTCTTGAATCTGAAATGAAGAAACAAAGAACAAGCATCCAAAGCTGTCCAAGGATACTCTGCAGTGGCCTATAAGAAAGATTTTGTGCTTAGAACTCTTTCTTTTGCGCAGTATGGGAGGTTTCTTTCCTGCCTGCTGTGAGTAACTGGGGATTAACCTGGCTTCCACAATGAATGAATGTACTTCCTGAAAGCATAAATGAAATACCTCAAGAAAATGGTGGTTTTAAACAGCCTTTATCTCACAGGCCACTGACTCAGTTGTAGCCCTGAGTCTTTTCTACATTCTAGTATTTGGTGCTATTACATGTCTTGCACAGCATTGGCATCGCAAAACCCAGCTTCAGGATTTATCCTTTTGATAGCCATCTCAGGCCCCTTTGACAGCAATCTCCGCAGGGACATCAGCAAAGAATCCAAATTCCACTCTGTATGAACAAGTTTGGAGTTTTAAGGACAGGTTCCGGTGTGACGGGAGTGGCTTCCCTTGCTGTTGTGCATGCTAAATCCAGCTGCATGACAGACAGGGAGTGCAGTTACACTACTGCATTATCATAAAAGAATCCTTCAAAAGGATGTGTTCTCACCCTTCCAAAATTACAATGGATAGAAAATTAATGTGAAAAGTAGAGAAGAAAGAACCATTACTGTGAAAGCTGGTAAAATGAAAAGAATATTAAATTCAGATTTGCTAATGCTCATAAATGAGTCCTGCATAGAGACATTACTGTTACCTGACAGCACTTTTATTTAATTGAATGTAAAAGATTGATTATGCATATAATTTCAATTGTTTTAAAAAGCTAAACTGGATTAGGGGTCTGATTATTGTACTTTCTAATATATATTTACAAAAATCTGTGAGCAATTGCAGATAAGGGCAGAATGAAAATTGTATGAGCCTTCACACATAGTTTAACTGGATCTAATGATTGTGGTCAGGATTATAATTGATGGGTGATATGACTGTGCTGTGTTTTGTTAACTGCTGTTCAACCGAAGTCCAGGAAAACTTGGAAGTGTTGCATGGAATCGTAATATTTTGCAGCAAATTGGACTTTGAAGGCAATTCAGAAATTCTGAATGCTTAGTCTGGAGCAAGCAAGCAATTTAAAGATTTCTCTCTTCTGTATTCCCATAGGAAAGGGAGTGTTGTAGCTCTTAATAGCATGCTGGAGATCATGACTGAAGAGTTAGGCTCATGGTGGTCTCAAATTTAAAATGTAATCTCTCACTTAGTTTTCCCTGCCTCTATTTTTTTCAACAGATAAATGGACCTTATAGATCTATAGATCTGTACCTTACAGAATTGGTAGGGTCCATTCACATCTGTAGCTAGGATACACTGAAAAATAACATGAAGTTTTTGTTAGAGATATGGGTTATGAGATATGGGTATGGCTAAGCTGTTTACAGGGGGTATAGCAAAATAGTTTAGGCTTAAGATTCATCATTCATGTCAATCGAGCTTTAGGAGAAAACTTGCTATTAAACACTACTCTTTGAATTTTGATGAAAGCAAGTACTGCTGTACAGAGCTATGAAGTAAAGCTCAACATAACAGAGCTACAATTGCTCAGAATCAATCAGTGAAACTGATTGTTATTGGAAAGAGAAATTCGCTGGTTGCCTTTCACTGCCCAACCTGAATGAAGTTCAAGGGTAAATGCCATTAGCAACGAGCAGAAACTCCTTCCGTATGATCTAGTTCAGTTCAGAAGTTTAAGAAAGCTGTCAACAAAGAAATAATGAATGTCCTCATTTTTCTCGCTCCTCTAGATGGACAAGATGGTCTTTTGGCATACACTGGGGGGAGTATGCAAGCACTAAAATTTACATGCATGTGTGTATATATGTGTGTATGTTTGTAAAGGCCCAGTTTCTACACAGAGCACACCTAGTGTTAATGTGTCTGGCATATATTTCTACTTATTTTATAGAAAAGTATTGCATCCACATTGATAGAAATATTTGATACTGAAGTGTATTAGAAGTGTTTATAGACTGTTGTTGGGAAAAATGATTTCTCGAATAAGACAATCACTGAGGGCTAAGATATAATTTTACTGAGTTTTCATATTTGTTATTTATTATGACTTTCTACATGAACTGTATAAAGTGTACCATTTGATCCCAGATGAGAATATTTTGATTTGTTTAACAATGCAAGATATTTAAATGTTAAGCTCTATTTTCCTATAATTACCTGTGACCTTCAGTGGGATTACACATTCCCTTTCTCTGCTGTGCACTGTATTCAAACAAAACTCCTCACATAGCTGAATCCCTTGTCAAATTGTGGATGCATGATGGGAGCAGATAGAGGGGAGAGAAGAATGGAAACATCATGTAGTGAACTATGACTGCAGCCCTCTGGGCAGTACAGGAAAGTGTGTTTAGTGTTGAAGCAGCCTGAAAGTAAAACTTTGTAAGTGACTTCAGCAGTCCAATACCATTGGATGTGGAAATGTTCCATTTTGAATGGAATATGCCAAATGCACTGGATATTTAGCATTTTTAACTGTGGTGGGGGAAAAAGAATAGAATATGAGGATTTTGCATGGGATGAACTGAATGAATCCAGTTTGGCACTAGTTGGAGCTATCTCAGTAACAGTTTCTGTGGATAGATTTGGTGATATACATTTTAAAAAATGCAGGTCTCTTTGTAGATGTGTGAGTGATATAAACACATACATCTGTTCAACTCATTATCTCATTGCTGATACTTTCTCATAGACTCTTCCTAAAATCCTGGATAAAGTGGCCCCTGCATTTGTCATGAACAGCTGCAGCTTCCTGGTAGAGAAGTCCCGAGAGTCAACAGCCCGGGTGGTGGTGTGGCAGGAAATGGGTGTGCTGAGGAGCTACACCATGGAGAGCACGTACTGCGGCTGCAGCCACGGTCTCTACAAAGTGAGTAAATCTTTCAAAGAGCCCTGTGCCAGCCTCCTTCTAATGTCTATGTCATGAGCTTGGAAGAGTAAAGAGATAGCTGCTGTCTTGCTGGTTAGCATTGCCTGCTTTCTCCAAGGCTTCTACAGCATAAACACAGTCATGTTTTGAGTTTCTCCTCAATTATATCTTTCCATGATCCCTCACTGTTTTAATCTTCTATGCCAGGAAAGTGGATTCCTTGCTCTGAGGTTTCATTCAACAGTGAAACAAAAAGAAACACAAGTCTGGAGCCCAAAAGCGTTGAGCTGAAGGAAGGAATGTTTTTGAGATGATACAGGGCACAAATTCTTCTAAGGAAAAGGTTGTAAAAAAAAACAAACAAACAAACAAAAAAAAACACTTATTGGCAGGTAGTACAGACATCTTTAAGCTAGGTCTAAGGTAATTAACATGAACAGCTATGGTAGTATACTCTCTGGTACAGTCTAGCTACCTGAGCATTCACTTGACCAAATTTCAGTGCCTGCACTGTGAGAATCCTGTATTTGGGGTTTCCTGTAACTGACAACCAAATGTAGCTAATCTACAAGCTCAAGGCATGGCTTTGACTGTGATCTAGATGGACCCAAATTTCGTATCAAATGAGGTTCTAGACTTTCAGGGGGGAACTGTACTTGTACTGAATGCATCAGAGACATGAGTCTATGAGATCTCCTGGCACTTTTTAAGTACGCAGGATGAACTCTGGTAATTGTATTTAACTGTTCGTAATTCTCCATTCACTCAAATGGTGAATTCTTTCTCTGTTCCTTTCCCAAACCTGTTGTTTTCATTGAAGGGCTTCCATATTCTACCTTATTTCTCCCACTAGGGAGCAATCCTTACCTATACATCATTAATAAGTGGTTAAGGATTCTAAAAAACCCTTAAGAAAAGAGCCATTATTACAAATAACAATTAATTAATCAGGCATTCAAATGATTATTCTTCACAAGTTCTATACTAATCCTTTTACATTCTGTAGTATGTAGCCAGGAAGTATTCAGCTACTGTTTTAACAATGCTCTACTATACAGACCTAAATTCCAGGACAAGAAAGACAGGAGAAAAATCTGTAGACATTTTAAAGAAAGAGAATATAATTGCCCTGAGAATTACATCTAACACTCCCTACTCCTGAGAAGTGCTAATGTGTTTTTAATAGGCACCACAGGTCAAGACAGGG
The DNA here is from genome assembly GCA_013399715.1 of Alectura lathami. Taxonomy (NCBI): domain Eukaryota; kingdom Metazoa; phylum Chordata; class Aves; order Galliformes; family Megapodiidae; genus Alectura; species Alectura lathami. The sequence continues at coordinate 242,097 of VXAV01008538.1, forward strand.
TTTTGAGTCTGCTTTAGACAGTGGGGAAAAATTCTACCTTGACTAAAGTCAGTGAAAGAACTAGTGATCTCCATGGAGGAAGATTTCACTCATTTCCCAGATAATCAGAGTAACACCTAAAAGCCATGACACATCAGGTTGTATCAATGTCTAAACAATTGTTCTCTTTCTCCGTTAGCATCTGTGAGGTCTTTAACCCAAATTTCCTTAAGTTACACCACCAGATTCTTGAAATAGTAGCAGGAGATTAAATACCACATTCAGATGTTGAATTTAAACAACGTGCCATTTACAGGTCACTATTCTACATTGGAGGCACAAAAATATAAGCAGAAAAACGCAGTGCAGATGAATCAGAATTTTTAGCTTCTGAATTGGAAATTAATGATCTCCATGCAGGTATATATATAGAATTTTCATTGCACAAGCATGCCCTTCTGCTTTTATACCCTGAAGTACTGTATAAACAACAGATACGGTTTAAAATATTTTATGCATCAGCAGCTCCCAAATCCATCACCATATAGAAAATTGGTGGTCAGACTTGTAATAGGGTTGACAGCAGTCCCGGATCCTGACCTTTGCCTTCCTTCCTACCTGAAGGTGTTGAAAGTAATGCTGAACGTAGATGCTTCACTGGCTATAAACAGAGATATAAATTTCTTGTGCTTGAAGTTGCACAAAGGATGGAGTTTACAAGGAATTTAGGAAAAATAAGAAAGCTGTACTGACGCTACAAGTGGTTTAAATATTGCACAAGGCTGGCAGGTGAGCCCCCTCCAACTGCAGGGCAATGTTAAAGGAGAGCTGAGTTAAACCAGAACCTAGTCTGATGGAGAGTCCAGAAAAGATGTAACTAAAGTTTTTCCAAGGCAAGGTGCGTGGCCTATCTTGGATTGAAATGTGACTTTCGTTTCAAAGCAGATTAGTGAGTTGAAAATGAGGCATGAATTTGTTACTAGTGGTATGTAAATGAGAAACAATAGTGACCCCAGCCTTGTTTAAAAGTCATTTGATTTCAGCTGGGGTTGGGAGGAGGGCAGAAATGAGGGGGGAAAAAAAAAAAGGCTCCTCTCTGTTGAATCTCCCTGTCTGTACGATCAATGGAAATGCAATAAGCCAACTACCCTTAAGGAAGAGAAACACAAAACTAAAGAAACTATTGATCTTATTTAAGGTTTTATTCAACATAAGGAAGAAGAAAAGAAGGGGAAAACAATCCAAACTCTTTTTCATTTGCTCTGGATTGTCCAATTGAGTCCTAGAAAAGCAGAGTCTCCGTTTGAAAGTTGCTTAAAGCAAAGCAACCCATTTCAACAGGGAATTCTCCTTTCTGCTTCTGCCAGATTATAACCTCCCAAACAACATAAAAATCAATCAGAAAAAGAAACTACCTATCATTTCTCTCTCAGTGTTAAGGCGGTCTGCACTATTCCCCCACAGAATGGTTACCCCTCCAGCCTACCCCTCCAGGTTTTTATTGCTGCCCTCCCTTTGTAGAATGTGGAGCACCCTTTTCCTCATGCTTATTAAAGGTCTGAATGCAAGGCTGTACCTCACTATCTATCATCTGATAACTTAAAATATTTTGTGCCATGCATACGCTTGCATTCCAAAGCAGACATATTAGTGGTACAGAGAATCTCAAAAACTCAGCTTCATGCTCTCTGAGTACATGCTGTCTTGGAAAAGCATTTGCCTTGACATCTTGTTCCTGGTGGAGGAGATGAAGTACTAATGTAAGTAGACTTCAGCTTCTTGCTTCAAAGGGATATGCACAACAAGGAGTAACAAATGAGTTTTAAAATTATTGCGGATATATTGGCAGTGCCCTTTGAAGCAGATTTTACTGGTGACATGGATGCCTCTTTAAAGAAAGTCCTCAGAGAGCTGAGAAAAAAAATAAATTCTGTCCGGTCTAACGCTTCTGAGTTAGAGGAATTGAATACCCTAAATTTTATGGACCTGATGAGAGGGTGAAATCATTCCTTTGCAGAGATATTTTAAGTAGAGAGAGCAGCACCCAGAGAACTGACGGTACAGTTCATAAGAATTTGTTGACAGCTGTTCAAAATATCTCTGTTGGAAGGACAGCTCGGGGAATTTTGTGAGTGCTCTCCCAAACAACCTGTGTTCACACTGGAGGAGTTTTTCCTCAGTTGTGTCTAACCCCTCAGTACAACTAAGTGGTGAAGGCTCTGTATGTGTGCGAAGTTAGTAATGTGGCTTGTGCACATGGTGTCAAAATGTCCTCACCTACCCTCCAAAAGCAACAGATCTGCTACAGTGAATGCCATCCTGCTGAAGTCTGACTTTAGTCCATCTAGTAGCTTAATGAATTACATTTTTTTATTTTTATTTTTTTTTATGCCATATTTGTGTCTAACCTTGCTAGATCAAAGCCAATCATTTGTATTTCAGAGGTGGAGGTACTGAAGTACTCAGGGATAAAAGGACTGAGCTGCTGATAAACCAGTAGCAGAGCTGGATCAAAAGCCCTGCGTCCCAGCCCCTTGCACAGTTACTGCAATGGCGAGGCTTAGTCTAATAAACTGGAAGAGCCGACGATACCCAGTTCCTATAACCTGGTTAGCATGTGAGGAATTCTTTTAAACCAGTAAAGAACCGGTGAATTGCCATGAAAGCTTGGCAGAAGTAACTGCCAAGATGAAAGCCTTTCCTCTTACTACTCCTTCAGAGGCAGACTGCTCTTGTTTGACCCCTTCCTGCCCAAAGTAGCCAAACTGATACTAATGTACCATTTGCCCATTGAGTTACGGCATCACTGCTTTCTAGTTATCTTTAGGTAATGAAAGATTTTCTTCATCTTCCTTATTATTGGAGATTATATACTATATTTCTGAGAAATTTTTATGAATGCTTTATTCATAAGCAGTTTATTGCAGTTAATAGTCAGAAACTGAGTTGTCTTGAGAGAGTTTGCAGGTCATATTACGTTGCTTCTGTATGCCAGTAGAAGTATATCATTCTTGTAAATGGAAGTCTGGTGCGCAGACTTACAAATAATTTTAATTTGGCCTCATGACAGTATTCAGGCACCAACAAAAATGTTTTCAGCAATATTCCTGCCACAGAGCATATTTGATAAGTACTTGCAGAAATGAAATGTAAAGAGATGGGGTATATTCTGTGCCTTCTTGTGTATATTTCTGCAAAATGCTTGCAACATCTTTGAAGTCTGACTGAGACTTTTCCTACTTCTGGTTTCTTTTTCTCCCAGAGCTTTTCCTAGGTACACTTTTCCTAGATATGGGTAAGTTTCAAAAGCATTCAAAAGTTTCTTTCCAAAAAATCATCTCCAAAATGTGTGTTTAGCCGACTCTCTGTGGTCTCAGAATGTCATTCAAAAGCAGATGCTGAGAATAT
>VXAV01008538.1:252666-290325 GCA_013399715.1 Alectura lathami
TATATAAAAAAAAAAACACAAAAGAGGGGGGGAAAAAAAAAAAAAAAAAAGAAGGTATTATGAATAAAATCAAGCCATTTTAAATAGTTTTTGTTACATAGCCAAAAAAAATTAATTCTCTAATCAAGAATTGAAGACATATTAAAACATATCCTGTTTTAGTACTAAAGAGAATGAGATAATTAGAGTATAGAGAACAGTAAATCATAACACCAATGAAGAATCTACATGATAGATTGATTATAGCGAAACACACTTCAGTTATTTTGGTCTGTTTGTTTGTTTGTTAGTACTAATTGTTTACTAGTATTTCTGAATGTAATGAGTAAATGACAGTAGAGGTAATTTACCTAATCTTGGCTGATGGAAGATATTCTGAGGGATCTGAGGGAGGATGGCATAAGTTTATTGTCTCTGAACAAAAGTAAAGGGAGGGGGGAGATAGATATCAGCCAGTGTAATGTAGGAAATAGACGTGGGAAGCTAAAAACAGAAGTAAAAGTTCATGGCAGTCACAACTAAAGACAGCAAGAATGCATTGGATGCAATAACTGGAAAATAAGCTGTAGAACACAGTTACAGGAATTATTAAATTTAGAAACATTATTAAACATGTCATTATTAAAGTAGTACCTTTTATTTGTTAGAGTTGCTTCCCTTTCACCCATAACATTGCTAGTCTTCCCAAAGATTATGGCATGTTATAGACTGGGAGCTCTTGATAATGATGATGCTAAACGCTCATCATCATTCCCTTTATCACTTCTAACTGTGGGATTTATCAGGTTGCTTGTCCAGCTGCAGATCAAACACACTTCAGGCATTAAGGATCAGATTTGAAGAGACCAAAGTTCTACCAGGACTCACATACTTCCAAGGACAGATTAACTCATTTTCTGTTGTCGTCATAGAATCATAGAATGGCTTGGGTTGGAAGGGACCTCAAAGATCATCTAGTTCCATCATCTCACTGCTTCCCTAGCACCCTTCACCTCAGGAGGGAAAAATATCAATATACATTTATGGAAAGCAGTTTGTTTGTTTGTTTGTTTGTTTCCTAAAATATTCTGATTTTTCAAGCGATGTTCCCATTTTGCATAGGTTGAAAGGACAACCTTTTAAAGTCACTTGTCAAAAGTAATCTGAGTAGATTAGTACCCTCTTCTGGGCTGCAGCAGACTCAGATTTCAGTCTGCCTGGTTCAGGGCAAAGACTTAGATCACGAGTCTTTGTTGAACTTGTCCCTGCTTCTCATGTCAGAGTTGTTACATTTTGTGTAAATTATGAAATACTCTTTGAGCCAGAAGGAGGTTAATTCTATGAACTCAGCAGCAACAGTACATACCTAAGATGCAACACCCCCATTCTGAACGCCTGCTCCAATTCATGTTTAATCATTCATAGGGAAGAGATGAACCGGAAAGGCTATCTTTCTTGTGAGGTCTGATCAGAAATGTCACCGAAGAGCTGAGGAGCTCTCTGAGAAAAGTCACCTCAAATATGTTATACATCCCCAAAGAGAAGTTTCAGCTTAGATTTTATAACAAATATATATATAGTTTTTCCCTAAACATTCCTAACCAAATCTCTTACTGTCTCAGCTCTTCTTAGTTTCTGTAATAAAGAAGAAAGTTTCCTTTGGGGGTGCTGGAAATAATGAACTTCACAAGAAAATCGAATCAGAGATTCATAAGAAACAACAATGGAAAAGGTTATTTTTAATGAGTTTGAAGAAGATATTGCAAATGAGTTTGAGAAAGAAGTACAGCTAAGCACAACAGGAATAAAAAGCCCTGAAACATTGTCCATTTTGCAGTAGCTTATTCCCGATAGGGGTGACTTGTTTTATAAAATGCATTTTAAAATATGTATGTACTGGTTTGTTTTTGCCACATTATCAGAAGGCAGTTAATGTTTCAGGGGAAGGTATTCTTTCTGTAGTTGTTCCTTTAAAAGCTCATGGTCAACAGACTGAAAATTCAGAGACTTGTTCTCATTTGGAGAATAAACATGAAATGATTTTAGCTTGTGAGATAATTGAAAGGTGAGCAAAGAAATTATTGATTTGAAATGTTAATTGTGTGTGAAATCAATGGAGGAGGAATCTAGCACTTCTGAAGATATTTCCTCTGCCACTCTCTTTTTCCATTGTGTTATACCTTCAATTCAATTTTTTATTGCCATTCTTGTATTCTTTCCCAGCCTTGAAAAGTTAATAGGGTTGGATCTGGCTGTCATCTGAGCTGGGGAGAAAGGGCTGCACAACCATGTTGTGATGGCCCAGAGCATGTACGCCTCACCGGTTGGCAGCGATGGGGAAAAGGGAGACAGCTCTGCAGCACAGCATAAACACGCCTGAGTAACACAGTACCTTGCTCACAACCTTCAGATGCCCTGCACCCAGGTGAACAGGCACCTGAAGTCAACACCATAGCCCATACTTCTCCCAAAGATGAAGTCAATGAATGTGCTATGTGATAGGTTTTATGCTCCCTGCAGTTCTGATGGCACATAGGGAGTTCGCAGCAGGCAGCTGGACACCATTTTTACAGTGACCTTTTAAGAGCAGCCCTTTTGTCTTTTCTAGTGAGGGGGAATGAAATAAATGGGATCTGAAAACAGCTCAGTCTGGGTCTGAAAGAATGACAGAAAGGTCACTTTTCTGATCAAGCCAGTATGTTTTGTGATTGGAAGGGCTTCCAGAGGTCAAAATGCTGAAGTTTTTCCAAATCAAGCACACTTCTATGAACCCCCACATGCACAGAAATGGCTGGAAAGGTTTATCAGTTGAAGACAAATTTTGTTACATGGACTGGATTCCTGCAGCAAACCACTGAAACTGCTTCTGTGGTTTTGCACGTTTGGTTGTCCCTCACAGATATCAAATCCTTCAATTTGTGAACCCTGAAGTAGGGTTTGTACTGGCGACTGATATTAAATGTCAGCTTTGAAAATGGGCCTTGTCATGACTAATATAAAATTCAGTCCTATTGTTAATTTAATGAGATAGATTGGCAGACATCATACGTTTATTAAACAACCATAATTATATTTATATTAATGCCAATCTCTGCCCAGGAGAGATTCAAGCCTGACATAATGGGATGTGTTCATAATGCAGAAGTGAAATTTCTGAATATAGATACAGTGAGAAACTCAGGACTGTAAAAATTAGTCAATGCATTGGGTTGAGACTGAATAGCTTTGGGATGTTCAGATGGCAGCTGGGCAGACGAGGCTGTGATAAAGGTACATGGTTAGAGCTCATGTCAAAGTGAAAGCTTTTTGATTATTCCAGATCCTGCAAGACTGGTTGAAATTCATTGGCAGATGTATTGGCTGCTCTCAGATTACATTTGTATGTTCATTCACTTTAAAAGGTCAATGAAGCAACTTGACAATTCTACAGGCGGCCAGTTGTGTCTGAAGTATATTTAGTTTCATGCTGTCTTCTCTGCAGTGTATGATATCAAGTTGTTTTGGTGTTATGCTAAGCATGTTGCACATCCTTATGCGGACAAGATCATTGCTTATACTTAGGAAACACATGAAAACTGAATTTTTTCCTAAATCTTCCTATGTACAATTATGTTGTTTCAGGAAAATGGTCTGTGGTTATTGCCCTGTTCTGTTCTGATTGCATTGATGTCCTGGGAATAAAGCAGAAGGTTTCTGGGACAGTGGCAGCTCTGCTCAGTTGGTTGCAGGAGGCAACAGCCTCTAATGAATTGAGCAGCATCTGTCTGTTGCTTGCGCTGACAGTGTCCACTTCTCCTCTGCATACTGATGTCCCCTATCGTCAGTCTGCTTGTCTGTGACTATAAACAGAGGGGAACAAAGTTGACAGTGTTGGATTGAAGGGCTGTAAGTGGATATTGATTCCTAGGCTTCCTGCATTCATAGAGTTGAGGGTCGGAGGGGTGTGTGCTTGAGTACAGACACGAGCATGCAAATGGTAACGGCATGTTACCAGTGAGTAATGGGATGTACACAACTGTTCTTTTCAAGCAGATTTGTATATGCTGTAGCAGGGCGCATGCTTGTACATAGAGTAAAAAATGCATTTTTACGTTATTCTTGGAAGAAGTTGTACACAAGGGTGCTTGTATGTATGCGTTTATGTCTGCTTTTAGGCAGAACATGGAAGGTATGTAACTGGCATCAGTATTTACTGCTTTAAATGTGTGTATTTTGTGCATGTATGTGTAACAGCACACGGGGCTACTTGAGGGTCTATATTTTGCTATGTACAGCTGAAACATATTCGACTGTATCAGCACTGTGACATCGCACAATTGCTAGTGCTGGTGAAACAGGGGGAAAAGAAAGGGATGCATAACCCTCTGTTTCTGCTAAATCATTCTTGCGCAGCACATGTGGGAGTCTGGAGTAGCTTGTGAAGGGGAAAAGTAGTTCATTTCTAAATGAAAACTGAAAAGAAAGGGTACATAGGAATGACAAAGTTCAGGTTTCATTAGCTTCTGATATCTCTTCACAGGAAAAAATCACTTTTCCTTGGTGACCTTTTAATAAATGCAAAGCTAGGTGAGAAATCTGTCTTTCAGTTCCTTTACATTTATAAGTAGAGTGGAGGTATGGAGTGTGGTATGTGGGATTGCAATGAAGCCTACCGAAGGACAGCACACTCTCAGCACTGGCGCGTGTGGCTTGCTGTCGTGTGGGCTAACACGTACAGAGGAGATGGATGTCTTCTGAGGCCCCGTTGCATCTCCTCTTCTAGCTGTGATTGGACAAGAAGAGGGGGACTGCTGCCTCACACTACAGTTCAGTGACACATTGATGTAAGTGGTGCTAAGGTGGCAGAGAGAAAAACAAAACAGGCATTTCCTGTCACCACTGTTTTTTTTGAGCTGGTGTTACCTATTGCCTTGTAGAATAAGGGGAATGGCTTATTCCTTGGAATATTTTCTCATTATTGTTGATCCAGTGCTTATCAAAAGGTTGAAAGGAATACAACACATGTTTCTTGACTGCTCTGCAGCTCTTTACAAATGTCTTTCTCAGCTAAGGAATTTTGGCAATCTGGTTGTATTTTGTGGCAGAGAAGGACAGGCCAACCAAGATTTTGCACAACAGTGGATGTTAGAGAGGATGCTGACAGAAAGCAGAAAAGACATCAGACAAAAGTCAGCTCTCATTTAACAACCCCCAACCTGTTGATTCAGAGATGCTTAGTCCCCCATCAATGTATAAACAGTGAGTTGTTGTTCATGATTTTGTTGCTCACTGCTTTTGGGCAGACATTGATCTCAGGCTATTCAGGACACATTTTAGTGTCTGCTGTTGACAGGTGTTGCATGAGTGATGTCTTCTGTGAATTCATTGCTAGAAAGGAGGAGGAATATTAGCAGAATTTTATATGTCCCTTTGAAATTGTCCTTTGTGATGCTCTCTGGAAGAGAAAAACTCAGATTTCTGAATCTGTGTGGAAAGGTTCCTAGAAGAGGGGCAGCCTGAGGAGAGATCAGTTTCATTGTGATACAGATTTGGCTTATACCTGTTCACATGCATCCCAAGAATGAGAAGCATGCGGCACTTCTAGGCTTGCTCCCAATATATAAATACAGTCCAAATGGCATTTAAGGTCAGGTTGGCATTGCTTGAGAATCTGACTGGTTGGAATAAGTGAGGGTAAAATTTTGAAGAGATTTATTTCATGTATGTTTAATGACAGATATTTCAATCCCTAAGGTGCTTCATCAAGTACACTACTATTTTCAGTCAGTTCCACTGATTTCACTTGAGAGCATACAGCTATGATAACTAGAACTATGTGAGATCTCATAACTCCTTATTTAAAATTTAAACCTTAAAAAGCTTCTAAAAAAGGCAAAATCAGTAGTTGAAGACTTTCTCTTTAAGACAGCCAGAACACTCCCAAAACAACCAGAAATGTTTTACCCATATTATTCCTGAGTCATCACTACAGAGTCTTGGCACAACCCCCAAATATATCTCATGCATGTATATATGCTTGACTTGAAGGGGAAAGGAGAGGAAGGTGGTGCAGAAAACCCCATAAAGCCTTTCATTCCTGCATGGCACATTGACACTTCTGTGTGCAACAGGAGAGTTACCTATTATATACAGGGAACTCAGTCTACAGGACTGTGTAGAATTTACATCTCATCTGGAGGGAAAACCACCAGCAGCGGACATGGAGAAGATAATCCCACATGTGACTCGTAACCTGCCCCTGCAAACTTACAATTTGCCTACGAATGAATGATTTGCCCCTGTGAATGGACATGCCCACAGTTTTCACAGACATGGTGAAAGAGTCTACACTATACCTTGTCTTAGTGATTTTATGTAGTCCTCAGTGGGTTTTGGATGCAGAAGAGAGGCCCCAGAGCTGGGCAGAACAAAAGGGGTAAGAGATTTTCAGTCACAGACTGCTTCTAATGTTTCCGGTAGCTGAACAATTATATTTCCATTCCTTTGCTTAGGACTGACACCGAACTTTGACTTTGGAGTGTCTTTAGGGGAACTGTAGGGGGAAATTTGTAAGTGGTGGCGCTGGGCCTGCTGAGGATGGGACCTGTTGCATTTTTCAGTCTAAACTTAGACCTGCAGAGAGTGCAGGATGGAAGACTGTGGGCAGAATTAGTGTCACTGAGTCACAAAGAACACAGCTCAGGTTTACAGCTATACGTGACTGTAGCATGCGTGATGCTTGCTGACAAGTATACTACGTTCATGTACAGACAAAGAAGTGGAAATGAATAGGTATATTTTCCCAAAATCATCTGCCAATCATTTTAGATTTTCATTAGGAGTCAAGGTAATTGTACCATTTGACTTGACTCTGTGTAAAAGGGCTTAATTTTTATGTTTCCATTTAGTCATTTTTATTGTTTTGTTTCCTAGCTCATTGCTGAATAAATCCATGTTACAAATACCTCAGAAATAGAAAAACAATTCTGTGCTACCCCTCTGTATTTATTGAGAGTGACAGGTATTACTGGGTTTAATGAATTTACTTATAAAGGCCCAATATCTGTTCTCTTGTATCTTGCTGTATATAACACTAATTGCTAGAGATAATTAGTGTGGTGTTAATAAATGCCTGGAGATCACGTGCACAATTTACGAGATAAACCAATATGAATCTCTGTGTTCCCATTTAGCTACCTGCCTGTACTTTCTGGAATCACACATTATGTGAGTGTTGGTACTGGTGGGATGTTTTTGTGCAGTGAGTATTTATGGGTGCAAACTGCAAGCTGTGGAAGACCACAGTACAGCTATGACTGAATGTGGATGTGGAAACTAGTCCAACACATATTCTCTAGGATCTTTAAATATGCAGATGTGCACTGGTGTGTCTGATGAACATATAACTTTAATTGTGTATTTATGGATGAGTGTTGTTTGCAATGGTACCAGAATCTTAGAAATGTGTCCCTGTACATCTGTGATTGTATATGCACAGATCTAGGAGCGTATCTGATAAGTGCACATCAGCGTTTCCAAGCAGGAGATAACACTGTACAAAAATCTGCTGGAAGATCCACCACTTTCGTTTAGCTGTCATTTTGTGACTAAGAAATGGGGGGGGGGTTTCCCTTGTGAAAGAAGATGAACAAGTGAAAGAGGGCTTTTGTGGCATTGACCATGGAGCCGATTGTCAGTCAGAGACAGAAAACTTTCTATATGTGCCTTTTTCTTTCACTGACCCTCATAGATGTGACCTCTAGTAATAACAGTTAATAAAGCCGTTTTTTTTCCCTTTCCTTTTTCTGTCTTTCTTTCTTTCTTTCTTTCTTTCTTTTTCTTCAGAGAAACATGCACAAGAGCTTGGCAGAAACTGACATTTCTTGAAAGTCACATCTAACATTTTTTCCACTAGCAACCAGTTCTTCCTTTTAGTCTCTGAAAATAAGACTTGCCAATAAAAGACCAGAAATAGCTTCCCTCACTAGAACCAATGTTTGCCAACAATAGCTAAGGAAAGGGAATCTATTCTGGTAGCTGGATTCTAGCATGAGGCAGCTCTATTGACTTTAGCAAAAATGAACCTGGCAACTAAATTTAAAGGGTTTATTAGTTCTGGAAGGCTTTTTGACCAAATTTAAACATGATGGTTGAGAATGTGATATGTCTTAGTTTATCTATGGGCAAGAAGGTGTCAGTCAAGTGAATGTGATGTAGTGTAGTGAAATTGGTCATAATCTAGTTGTGGTTTAGGATGTTGTAACCTCTATATTGAGGTGTGCAGGAGAAGGACAGTGCATGTGCCTCTTCTGAGAAAAGTGTGAAGGTCAGTGATAGCAATGGGGGAAATACAGATGATACCAGATGTCTCTGCTTGGCAGTCAAGGCCTGTTCCCACTGACCCTGAGCAAAGTAAGCAGACCAGGCCTTTGAAGGATACCCAGGTTCAGCTAAGATCCCAGGTCATTAGGCAGGTCCATGGTGATGAAGCAGGTCCAAAGTCAAAGTGGGAACACAAGTTAGTAAGTTAGGATCAGGTCCAGTACTGGTTACCTGGCTCAGACAGTCCAGCAGCCACTTGGCAGGTCTGTAGTGAGAAGGTGAAGCTGGGAAGTCAGTCTGTAGGGCAGAGCCTAGACTCATGGGTGTGTGGTCAGGTAAAAGTATGGAGGCAGTGCAGCTGGAGCTGGACATCAGCACACTTACAACATTGCCCCGAGCTGAAATAAGGTTCTTGGTGTGGGTGGAGGTGCCAGGTAGGCTGATGAGGGCCTTTGTGGCCTGTTAGTGTACTCAGGGCCCTGAAAGTCTGATTCATCTCACCATCAGAGTATCATGTCTGGATTATCTCCCTCTCTGTTCCATGTCAGAACTGCGGAACAGCTGCTGAAAATAAATCCTAGAAAATCTACTCCAGATTTTATACCAGACTCTTGTCTGTGCTGGGCAGGGGATTTGGGATTCATTCAGCCAAGTGCTTGAAAACCTCAGACCCAGCTGGGTGTACTCAATAAGTATGTTAGCTGTTCATCTGAGTTCTGTAACTTAAGCTATTAAATTTAAGGCTTCTGTTCACTCTGTCTAGCTAAGATGTGGACGGAGAGTCTAATTTACGAACATAAAGCACTGACAATCTCTCCTTCTGACTGTCATGAAGGGCAAGCTTGATGGGCACATATGTTTGTTACTTTTTCTAGGCAGGCAAAACCTGATTCAGGTTCTCAGTTGCTGTGATGACAGCTATTCAGCTAGAAGCAGACTTCTTCAAATGTTGTTTACGTCTGTTGCCATCCTTGAGCATCGCTACCCTCTCCTGAACTCGTGCCTTTTTAGTCCCCCTACTGTCTGAAAGTTTGTGGTTGCATGTTGTCTTTCTGAGAGTGTCCAGATTCCACCCCTGGCTATCCCTGCTGAGTGGAGATAGAAGGAGCGCCCTTCTGTTCAGTTGCCCAGCTGCATCTGCAGAGCTTTGGTGATCTTTGTCAGAGTGAGAGTGGTGCGCAGAGGCTTGTTGGCACTCAAAAAGCTGCAAGTGACCCAAGACACTGACTAAAGGACTCCGGGCTCTCTGCAGTGTGGGGAACAGGCAGCACATCTGCCTGAAGACTTTACCTCATCTGAAAGGGAGAAGCAGGGCATAACTAAAGATTTAACTGCTGTCCTGCTCTCTGTATCTTGTCTGAGTGAGTTTGATGTGGTGCTGTTGTTTTATTAGAGAAAAAGACGCAAGTAATTTTAAGATAGTCTCCTATTTTTAATTTTTTTTTAACAATCTTTAATTCTTAAAAAGAAAAAAAAAATGTATGGCAGAATCCCAAATTAATACCTTCCAACAATTTTGTTTCTAGTAGTGAGAGGTGAAGCGTAAGAGGTAAAGAGAATTGTGGGCTCTCTACCCAGTTCTGCTGATGCCCTTCACTAGGTGCCCTTGACTAGGTCACTGATTCAGCATCCCTGTTTGCAGCTTGCAGTGCTGCTCTCCTATCTCCCAGAGGGTATCCTGCGATTAATTGAGGGATGTATCTAAATCGCTTTAGCATGCAAGCCAAAGTCACCAGGGACAAAGCTGTTACTAGGGCAGGAATAAAGGTCAGAACCTTGCTGACATGGTTGTCTTCATTAATTACTACACTAATCTCTCTAACTCCTCTTCAGCAAATATAATTTGGCCTCATCCATTGTTTTTTTTTTTCATTTTTATTAATCTAAGTTGTGAGAGAGCTAATGAAAAGACTTATGTAGAAAATGGTGCTTTCTATCCCCCTACTCCCGACCAGCCCTATGCCTAGTTCCCCACCTGGTGTCCTTCACCCTTGGTAGTGTAAGATCTTTGCTGAAAAATCCCCTGCCCAGTTAAATGACTCCTCACTGGATACCAAGAGCAGACTTACCCTTGCTTTGGGATTTGAGGAGTGGTATGTGATTACTTGAATTACTAGGAACGTAGTGTGTGGAATTGACTGAATGCAAGAGTTACATTTGATACTATTTTCCTGCAGCTTTTTTTATATAGGGAAGTTCAAGGTTGATGCTAGAAGATCTTAGAGTCTTTGTTCTCTGGGTAAAGCCTGCTGAAGAGCTGAGTAGCCAGCCAATACTGAAGGAAGGAGATGCTGGTAGTTTGGATTCTGTGACTGATATAGCGCTGGTGCTCATTGCTTTGGGACAACCACTTCTGAACACACAGACTGTCCAGGGTCTGTTAGGGATCACCAGCAGCATCAGAGGAAGATGCAGCAGGGCTTGGAGAGGAGCAGAAGGTAGACTGAATGTGTGTGGTGAAGTGCAGTGAACCAAACCTTCTTTGGATGAACAGAGGGAAGATTCCCTCCAGGTTGCTACCCAGTGGGAAATCAAAGAAATGAAGAAAATCTCTCCTTGTTTCCTATTTAACTCTTCATTCTGATTTGTTGTATTTTTCATTCCTCCATGATTGCATCTGTGTCTCAGTCAGGTATTGTTTTCTGCTTCAGTTGGGAACGTTCCCTAAAGCTGTTCTGAGCGCACAATACTCTCGTTCTCTTTCCCAGGCCAATTTTAGAGTGAATTTTGGCAGATTACACAAGTGCAGAATGTTTACTGTCCTGTCTTACATCATCATTTTCCTGTATCATCTATTTCTCCTTTGACAGATTTTTAACACTGTCAGTCTAATATGCATCAGAGATTGAAATGTATTACCATACTGCAGTGCACTGTGGGTAATCCCATGCAAATTGTTCTGTGGAAAGTCATGCTAAATTATCTTCTTGGAAAAAAAAAAAATGCTTTTTTTTTTTTTTTTCTTTTTCTTTTTAACTGTTTGTTCTTTGGATTTCAGAGCAGCTAGCAGATGCAATGGTTTAAAAAATTTGTTCGACATTCAGCACCATGTGCGGTGATGCTCCTCACAGGACACTGTGCTAAGAGCATGGAGAGTGCACTGCACTGTGTTGCCTGTGTACCTGTCTCCCATGGTTACTTCTAAAACATTGATAGTTTGCCTAAGGAAAAATCTAAGAAATATATGTTGGGTTGGCACAGCAAAGATAAGTGTCTGCTGCCAATTTTTCTGGCTTCATTGTACAAATGTATATAGGAGATACCAGTTTTTATGAACCTGAAGAGCATCACATGCCTCTTAGAAGTGGCACATCTGATCGTATGTACTGTGGTTTTCATATTTTTCTCTTCTTTTGTTCTCTATTACCAAGGTCATTTACTTGGAGACTGGCAGCTTTGTTCTTTCATGTCCGTATACTTCCCCAAACTGAGGCAGTAATCCTCTTTCTGGACAGAACACTTGATTGTAGTAGAAATGATTGCTATGTCACAAACAGAGGATTACCATTTTTAGTGGAAATCATAAAAGCAGGCTGAAAAGGACTTCTAAGAAAGAGGCAGCTTGTTCTTATGCAAATTTTCTCAGGTAGTACAGCTGCAAGATGAGAAAGCTTGAAAGCATATAATCTGGAGTCAGCATCTTCTCTGTTGATAAAGGTTTGCCTACATCACTGTGAGTGGTCAGTAGATTTTTCAAGGACTCGGACGCATGTAGTTTATTCTTGCAAGACCTATGTGTTGGTTTTTTGCCTGATGCTCTAGGAGGTGAAACATTAATCAGCTTCTATGTATTTGCTTCTGGCTGGTGTCCATCTCTAAGAAAACCAAAGTAGAAATATCTACTGCAGAACAAGAGGAAACATGAGCTGCTTTTGTGTGAGTCACATCAGTTATCCCACTTGCTAGAGACAGCTTCCTCCCCCTCACCCTAGCTCTGTGTCTCTGATCTTGTCTCTTTCTTCAGTCTGTTCCTCACAGCCTTCAAAGGCCTGATTTCTTTTCCTCTTTCCTTCCAAAAGCACAGTAAGTGCCGATGCTAAACTGAGCCTTTGCTGGTGGGATTATAGAGGGGGAAAGGCTTATAGGCAGTTTGCAAAAGTTTATGTCTAAGCGATACTTGTAAATAGGTCAGAATGTCTAAGCTCGTGTTCATGCTGCTGGTCAGTTCCTTGTGGACAAGCACCATGGGTTCATATTTCCTGTAATAAAGTAGAATCTACAGTTTTGATCTCCATTGGGTTTTTGTTTGTTTGTTTTGTTTTTCCCTTTTAATAATCATATTTCCAGTGAAAGGGTGGTAAAAATATCCATCAGCCATCAGTTTACCTGTACCACTGGACACATGGGCTGGCAATAGAATGAGCCTTCGTACTCTGCAGACCTATAAACCCTGGTCAGCAGCTGATGGCAGCTTTTTCACCTGAAAGAGCTTTCTTGATGTTTGACTTGTGACAGTGCAGTCTGTGCTCCCAGGACTCTTCGCAGAATTTCCCTCCTAACCCAGCCTCCCAGTAAAAGATCCGTCTTGTTCCTGAGGCCTTTTGGTAAAATCTGTCTTTGAGGTAACTTTCTCACATATTATTCAACTCTTTATATAGCTTTATCGTGTCATACATTTGTTACATTAATTTATATTAAATCAGAGCAGATGGTTCTGCAGCCTGAATTACCCTCAGGGTTATCAGCTAGCTCTAGGTGACTAGGACACAGTGTTCAAAAGGAGAGAAAAAAGAGATGGTCAGGTTTTCACTGTTATTTCTCATTCTTCTACTACATGTGACAAGCAGCAAGAAGCATCCCGTGTCATTTTAATTATGCTGACACCTGTAAGAAACCAGCCAACAAGCCCCTTATTTGTACTCCCATCCTTCAGCTTCAAAGGGAGCAGTTACCAGGCGGGGGGAGGACCTCACCTATGCACTGACACCTTCCTCCCTGATCTGAACTCGGCATAAATGCTTTTTGTGCTTTCCTGTGTGCCTTTGGCTTGGAAAATCAATGGCTCCTTTGTTGTTTCAGAAGTGCTAATACAATAAATTGTAGAATCCTAGTCGCTTGCATCACTGTTCCTATAGCTGTAGGGAGTGGGGGTGGGGAGACCAGCTTTGGTGGTTTGCTGAAGTTGACCAAAGAGTATTTGTGAAATTAAAAAAGGTAGAAAATTAACATGAGGATTTGTTTATGATTTAGGAAAAAAGTTTCAGGTAGCCCTTCAGTTTTATCAGCGCAAGGGGATGGACAAACAGTACGTGGAAGGTTAGAGTAATGATAGTTGAAACAGGAGAGGAAGGCACAGAGCTGCAGATGGCTCTGTGCCCTTACCTCTCACCCATGGATCTCTACGTGAAGATATATTTAAAGTAAGTTTTTAAGGAGACCAACTCACGGAAGGTCTTAGGCAGATCTGTGGACACGTGCACACAGTGATTTCACTGTAGAAGCTGACATGTGATGTGGTCCAGGCAGGGGAACTGCCCTCGGGGAAAAGCTTTGCTCTGGTGCCATTGGAAGCAGGACTTGGAGGAAATGGATGATTTCGTGCAGAACAGACTTAGATCTGGAAAGAAGAAGTATGCTTCAAGGCATAACCAAAAGGCTCTGGAAGAAAATAGGGGACCCTCTGGACTGGAATAGTATGAAATCACGTAGGCTGAGATTTGGATGCATTCTGCAGCTGTTTGTGCTGTCCTGGGGCCACAAGCACATTGGCAGAGCTGGTAGGCAGCCAAGGACAGGAACAGTGCAGAAAGCTGTGGGACCATACTGGTTGTTTTATACAAGAAGGCAACACTTGCATGTTTTCTGTTGTTGTTATTTTATATTCAGCTAAGGCTACAACTCATAGAATCAGGTTAAGCTTGGGTTTTATTTCTGTAAGAGTTGTAGGGGAACAAAGGAACTAAAGATTTGAACTGCTAAAAGAGAAATCATTAAAAATGGCCAGCAGACTAGATAGCGAACATCTAAAACATATTTAACAAGGTGCTAATCAGGATTCCTTATGTTTTAAACCTTACTCCAGAGGCTGATAACACCGAAAACAGAACCACAAGCACTCGGGTAACACAAGGACAGGGAAACACAGTGACTGAAATAATTGTGTCAGGATGATATGATGGATTTTTTTTTTTTTGGGGGGTGGGAAATGTATGAGGATTGGAGGGCGAAAGAAAAATGTTGTATAAAGTTCCACATTTGCCAAGACTCATGTTTGTGCAGATTGGATTGATGGACATCTCAGATGAGTCGGAACTAAAAAGAAGATAGCTTGCTGCAAAAGATGGTATAAAGAAAATTTTGGTGTTTTGGAGTAAGACACAAAAGGATCATTTGTATAGTAAAAACCTCCTCAAAAGTCTGGAAAAAGGTGGGATATATGAAGCATCTTTGGGGCGGAAAGAAATTTATAGTAAGGTGACTCCAGCTACCATTCTGTGAGTTAGTCTGTATTTATTTTTTTAATGACTGAAAGATGAGGAGAAAAGTAAAATAATAAGATTTACTGTCTGCAGCTGATATGAATTATACAGTAGGAAGGAGAACTGAATGATTGTGGGTACTCAGAAGATGAAACACAGAGAGTGGCAGGGTAAAGCATGTTTGAAGGAATAGTTTAAAGCATTCCGACACATGTTGGGCTCTGAATTAGCTCTAACCATTCAGGAAAACATAAGTAGCTATTATAAAGACAGCTTGATAAAGATGTCTGTGCTATGTGCAGCAGCAGTAATAAAAAAAAATAATAAAAAAAAAAAAGAGTAAGATGCCTGCATATATGAAGAAAGAGGTAGACTTGGGAGATGCTATAATATCTCTGTAGACATGAATGGAACTCCTCCTTTGGACTGCTCTGTTGTAGGTCATTTGCTTTGTGAAAGACAAAGGGATAATGAAAGGAGGGTTAGAGAGAGAGCACATGAAAGTGTTCAGTGGCCTGGAAGGCAGCTTCAGTATGGGAAAGTATTAGTGAAACTGGAGCTATTGAGAGAGGAAGGGAAGGAGTGCAGAGAGCTCAGCGGTAACACTGAGCACTGTGCTGAGGGGAGGCTCCACAGTGCTGTGTATATTTGGTGGCAGCGTAGCAGGAAGCAGGCTCGCCACCCCATTAGGTTCTGCTCCATGTAACATTGCTGCCAGGCCAACACACACAGCTTTGCTGGCCTGCTTGCGTCTGTAACGCGCTAGTAAGGGAGCAGAGCACCGGAGATAATGTGGGGCAGACAGTTATCAGGCTGGAGCATGCTGTGATGTCTGGGTCATGCTGTGGCAGCTTCTCGCTAAATGTACTCTAGGGCATCAATCCTTATGTTGGTGCAAAAGTGGTACCATGATCCTGGGGTCTCATTTTGGGTGGGGAAGAAAAGCCATATTAGCCTTGTACCATTTTAGTCAATACATATTTTCATCACCTCTAGGCAAGGAAGAATTGTGTGTATTTTATCAGGGTGAGAAGGAAAGGCTTTAAGGTTTACTCTGTTGCAGATTATAGTGCAGTGAATTTCAAGATAAAAGCTACTTCGGAAGTTCTCGGTATTGTTGCTTTAAATACCTTACTTTAGAACCACACAGCAAAATCACATGGTGTTGTGTAATATAAAAGAATATGGAGGGCATTTATTGAAATAAATATCATATATCCATTTGTTTCAGGACATGTGGTGATCACCAGCCAGGACTAGGAAATTATTTTACTCCCAAGGTGAAATAGGGCGAAA
Organism: Alectura lathami; assembly: GCA_013399715.1. Lineage (NCBI taxonomy): Eukaryota > Metazoa > Chordata > Aves > Galliformes > Megapodiidae > Alectura > Alectura lathami. The sequence continues at coordinate 268,662 of VXAV01008538.1, forward strand.
TGGGATAAACTCATAGCTGAAAGTGCTTGGGTGGGCCTGGAGTTTGGTCACTTTTTTGTATGCTGAAGTTATTTATACAGGCAGACAAGTGGAAGTAGAGAGGGAGGAAAAGCGATCCAGGGATTAAACTGCCAATTTAGGACTTGCAAAAATTCAACTTCTTGCTTTCCCAGACTGCTTTTATGAGCTAATTCATTTGACCCAGATTCTCAGATGTACTTAGAGCTCCACCTCACATTTAATCTTCAGATACCTCAGGCTATAACCTGTCTGTGACTCGTTTCAGGTTCCACAGAGTTCACATAGCAGGCGAAGGCATGTACGTGAAAGCAAGTTGTGGGTAGATTGCAGATGAATTTTCAAGGTACCGTCAGATGGAGTTACACCAGTTAACCTGTTGCAAATACTGGGACCCACAGTAAAGAAAGGCATTTTCTTGAATAAAGCGCTTGATTATCGCCATGCAAGGAAGCCTCCTTTTCTCACACTACCCCGGAATCACTATATGACCTTGCACAATTTCCTCCCTTCTATTCCTTGCCTGCCAAATAGGAGACTTCAGTATTCTGGAGCAGCATTTTTCTTTTAAGAATTAGTGTATTATTATTGTTACTAATTAAACAAACAAAAATCATTGGCAATGTTTATTGCTTTTGTTGTCTACTAGCAAAAACTCTCTGAAATTTCACTTCCACAAGCACTCATCTTCTCCCTGTTCCCTCAAGATGCATTACTGGCTGGTCAGTAATGTGAGAACTTGCGCATAAGCAATGTACACATAACAATTTGGATTGGATTGTGCAGACCTAGAAGAGTCTGCAGTCCTCAGATCAGAACTTCAGACACTCCTGACCCAGTCGCTGCAAAACAATGCAGATTTCTCCAAAGTGATCGGTTCTGGCCTGGCAAATCAGCCACTCAGCCTCTGGGGTTACATTTGAGAAGACATTGTGGGAAGAGGTGAAAGATTACTCAGCGTCTGCAGAGAGGAATAATCTGTTAATGCTACATCCAGGTCCATGCAGAGCCCAAAAATAGTTCCCTAGCATGTCACATGATAATGGATGAGACAGAAAACCAATGTGTATTACACAACTCTATTGGAAAACAAGAGCTCCGCAAGGAGTAATGGTTTCCTATATGGTTTGCCTACATAGGGAAAAGTATCCCTTCCCATTGTTATCTCTTGTTATCATTCCTCTGAATCAGTACCCGCTGACCTCAACAACCCCTCTTTCTCATACTTTTATCTCTCCAGTCCTTTCATCTTCTGTCTGTAACTCCAGCCTCTCTCATCTTTCCAGAAATTCCTGTTGCCCATTTTTTTTTTCTTCCATCTTCAGGCTTTTCTGCTTGCTTAATCACCTTGAAATCTTTTGGCCTGAATTTCCATCCCTCAACTCTGCTTTGCATGCTATACCTACTGCTTAGGGATCTCTGGGACTGAGAAAAGCTGGCTTGTTCCCCACTGTCCTAGTTGTCTAAATAGCCAGTTCCCCAGTGTGTATCTGCATATTTTCTTTCAGAGGGGTTTAAAGGACAGTATCTTTTAGGACTGGCCCAGGCTAAAATTTAGGCTGCAGACCCCAGGCACGAAATGTTTCATTCAGCTGCCTGGTTTATCCTCTACAGCCTCAAAATAGTTTCTATTAGTATTCTGATGGAGAGCTCACTGATGGTATTAGTGGGAAACCAGACTGTCAATTTATTTATACCCAGCCTTAGGGCATAACCAGTGTGCATGTGTAAAGCTATTGAGATGCAGAGAATACTCTGCATGTGTGTGCGTATGTATTGACTGGAAGTGAGTTTGCAGGGAAAAGCTATTGCCCCGAGGGTTGAACAGTGACCAAAAGTGGGAGAGGTGACCATGTTGCATGCCAAAGATCCCTTTTCTCTGAATGCAAGGAAAAAAATGATGACTCTGAAATCTTTTGTCTACTAGTGTTTATTAATATCTTTCAACTCTAGTCTTACTGCAGCTCTAGCTACCCTTGGCTTAAATTAGAGAAATTTCTAATTTAACTTCTGGAGTCCTTCCACCTTCTTCAACAATGTCTGTGTTATGAAACCATTGCTGCCTTTGGCTGTGGGATTGTTTAAAGCATATGAATAATGAAGTTTTTCCATTACATTGTCTTTTAGCCTGTGAAGCATTTTTAGGACAAGCTGAGAGACATTGGAAACTTCTAGCTGTGGATATGTGTTTGATGCATCAGTGCTGAATATGAATGCGCTGTTTTTCCTGTATAATTTGGTCAGCTTTTGTTAGGAAAATTTGTATTACCAATATCCTGGCCAAATGATAAGTCAAGGAGTAGCTTTTGTTTTTTTCCTTTTTTCTTTTTTTTCTTTTTCCCAGTTTCCTATTACTGTGACACAGTGTCAATTAGGAGGTGTAAGTGAACACTCTGCTGCCCTAGCTGTTAGGCTAAAAACAATCTTGGCAGAGAAGTGAAGATATGTATTGGTCTAACTAGACCAAGAGCTAACAGACTGTGCCCATTTCATCCATCTGATTGGCCATGCTGAGTGCCTCTGGAACCTGTTTCTTCCCATAAAAAAAAATATATATATATATATACAAATATAATTAAATATTAGACTTCTACTAGATGTAATCTCCTGCCATGCTGTCTGCTGTGGTATGAAAAAATGAAGTGAGATTAGCAAAAAATGATTAGCTCCATTATTTTCTGTTATACTCAAGAAACAATTAACCTGTTATTCCTTAATATTATGCCTTCAAAGGACTGCACAAGGTGGCCCATGGGACCAATGGGCATATTTGCATTGCACAGTCGAGTGTGGTGTATCAATCTGATGCTGATCCAGACTGGTACTTTCATGTATCAGAGAGCAGAAAGTGTGCAGAGATATGAGCTGATCATCAAAGTAGGGTAGCTTTGCTAGCATGTGTCTGAGCCTAAACTAATTAAGACTGATGATCTTGTCTACAGCTTTCTGGTGCAGTGTTTTTTCTGCTTCAGAATTTGCTTAGATTTTGGTGGCTTGGGAGACCTTGCACTGTGCTCCGCTGCTCATATAAATGTGTCTAAAGGATGACAGAACCACAAAGCATTGTGCTAGGGAGAAAGATGGGGTCACTGAGAGTCCAGACTGGCAGGACACTGCAGAGGACCTGCTGTCAGACAGAGCATCTTCCTCCTGTACGCCAGTGGCAGAAGGAGTATACTCAGTCACTATGTGTAGAAGCAACACAGCTTCACTGCCACTTAACCACACCGAAGTGCTCCACTTCTACTGTTCTTTTTATCTCAGTCTCTTGTAGAATGTTTTCACAGCTCTGAGATGTGAGCACAATCTCAGCATTTTTACAGCTCTCTGTGTTTTGCAGAGCTACAAGAGAAATACCAGGAGATCAGGCTTCCTTTTCAAGCAGTGCAGGTGGGACTGAATCCTGACCAGTACATCAGCTCCTGGAGTTGCTGGCAGGTGTCATCAGTAGCATCTTTTTGATATATCAGTTCTGTCAACATCTTCGATTTCATGGTAGTCACGCTACACGCCTTCTGCTGAGAACTGAGGAAGAAGAGGGAGAGAATTACCTGAGTTCACTGAGAAAAAAAATAAAAGTCTGTCTGTGTTTCAAGTGAACAAAGTGTGTTAACTAATATTCTTCTAGCTGAGGTTTCCAGCTGTTATTCCTGAGTTGTCTGCTATCAAAGCAATATGGGTCCATCATACAGCAGCTAACTCAGTGCATGAGCAGTTACTGTCTGAGGCTTCTCAGGTATATTATAGTTTTATTATTATTATTTCTCTGTTCAGAGTTTCTTAAGGCCTCTTCATATCCTGAATAAAACCTCAGGGAATCATAAACCCACAGGCTGAGTTTTAGTACGGTCACCATTCGCATCTCCTGGATAGATAGGTATTTAGTGTGTTGCCTTGATCTTGGAAGCAGGACCCTGAGATCCACCCCAGGGAAAGCTGCAAGATGTTCTTTTTATTTTTTGCCCTTGAGAGAATAACTCTTTTGCTGTGGAAGTGACATTTTTTGCTCAGAAATGTCACCACTTCTGTCTGCAGATTGTAACTCTGGCATGCTAAAATATCTTATTTTTTAAAGTAAAATAATGAAACATTTAGGAATCTATGCAGAGCTGCTAGTCACTCTGATTGCTTTGCATTAATGGGCATTTGTTCCTATAAGCCCCTTCATCTGTTTTCTTACCATCATTAGTAACTACTGTAGTTCATTGTGCCTGGCTCTTACTTGGCACAGCTTGCAGTATATGTGATTAGGATGGGAGAAGAAATGGTGTCAGAGATTTCCTGTCTGTTTTTAAAATATTTAAGACTTTCCTGAGAGCAGAAGGCAGTTCTCCAGAGACCTTCAACCCTGCAAAAGGTTACTGTAGCATAAATGGTCTCTGTTACCCAGAAGATGTCCACTAACAAATACCTAGCTCAGGCCGTACTGGCATGGAGTGCACACCATGCATATGGCTAGTGCCAGGACCGTGAGCATGGGCTTATGGCAGTTGCTAAGGAAACAGTCTTGGAAATGGAATTGGAGCTCTTGTCAGAAAGTTGGCTGCAGAGATGGTTTGTGCTGCAAAAACTCACAGGGCTGGTGCTGTCCGAGGCAGCAATTGCTCAGCAATTGGTTCAGCTGCTGATGTGATAGCATTAAGGAGTAACATGTGATGTGGTCACGAAACGCCAAAGATGAGGGATTGTGCAGTATTTTTTTTTTTTTTTTCCTTTCTTACAATCTCATTGCTTGCATGAAACTACCACAACTTACACTGAATTAGTCCTGTGCAGGCCTTTGATGCATTACTTTTTTGTTAGATCTTTATTTTTCAGTTAGTGAAAAAGCACACACAGGCTGTTCATAGTCAGGGCTCTTCCAAGTGAGGATCCACAGCTTGGAGGAGCCCTCTTGGAAAGGTGAAGCTGGTAATCCAGACCCTGTTTGTGCATTTCTTTGTCTGCCTGTCTCTGATCGAGAGGCATAAGCTTTTAACAGACTCAGAAATTCCTCAAATGTGTTTGTTATTTTGTAATTACTTTGCAATTGATTTTCTTAAAAAACAATTCATAACTTGTTAAAGATCTTCCTTCCCTCCCCTCTCCCCGGTTTCCTTTTCCATCTTTGCCACTGGCCAGTACTTAAAGTCATAAAGCCTATTTGTTTCCTTAGGGAAAACAAAACCTATTTGTCGCTTAGGGAGACGGTTCTTCAAAACAGAGGAAGGAAAAATGAGACCTAATGATTTGTAAAACCGGATTTAGTCAGATCCACATGGGGTCTGAGTCTAATTTTTACAATGACAACTTCTGCAAATGTACCCAGGGCAGTTAAACTACTTGCCTCTGTTTCCCTAGTTGTAAAATAGAGGCTGTTTTAGGATAGTTCATGTAGAACAAATGCTGTCAGAGAATTCATGGATGACTGTAGGGGAAATTTCCACATATATCAAAAGTGAACAAACCCCTCATTCAAAATAGAAGGAAGAACACTGAGTTGTCCTGCAAAACAAGCCTAGCTCTCTCCCACTCTTGCATACTCATCAATGTAACTTCCAGCTTTTCTTCACCAGGGCCTGCAGCTGGGAACTCAAGAGCTGGAGGAGATGGGAAGCAAGTTTTGCCTCGCTTTGCTCATTCTGCACCTCAAGTCCTTGCCCTGCAGCAAGAAGGTGATGGCTCAGGCAGCACTGCTCCTAGATCTGGAAGAGGAGATAACAGATCGAGCACAAAGGTCAGTGGCAGTACTCTTCAGAGGGTTCAACTTTGGGAGTCAGGTTGGTGAGGGGCTGTTTTGGATTTAGATCTACAGAAATGGACTTGCCTTATGAAGGAGTTTTGCATCTTAGGACCTGGAGTATACTGAGTATTTGGAGGTGAAGAAACAATTATCTTCTGAAGAAATTACTAAAGCAGTGGTTCCCTGCCCTGCAGCCTTTCATGTGGATAGAAAATTGGAATAAAACCTGATTTCTATTTTCCTCTGATTCCTATTTTTCTCTCAAAACATTACTGGAGCATAGGGGTGTTATTACCCCAGATCAATTTATCAACAGGAAACATGCTTCTTCTCGCTGAAGTGTCAGGTGGTATTCTGTCCACCTCTGATGTCCTCCATGGAGATAATCTCTTGCAGGGAAAGACATCCTCTAAATACTACAGGGCAGGAAACTAATACTGTGGATTAGTAGAGGACTTTGATGGTATGATTTAGAAATTGTGTGCCCGATTCTGCAAGGATTTGCACAGATATTCCACTTTTCCTCACTGCATTGAATCTCACAGACATCTAGAGCATAGGTTTACAACTTTTTGATGCATATGAAGAAGTCATTATCCTACTGATCATTTAGGAGGTGTTTTTCCAAACTGTAGGAAGTTAAGAAATGAGTTTTGCTTTCAATGGGATGTATACAGGTGAGGTTGCATCAGTATAAATATATGGGGAATCTGGCCTGAACAAGTGTCAGAGTCTTGGGCCGCTTCAGCTGGAATTTGTGATGAAGCAAAAATGTGTGTACTCTTTCTAGACTGTCCTCTTGTTGGTGCTATGTGCAAGCACTTAGGCTTATAATAATATTTTTCCAAGACAAATGGAGAAAGAAAGCTTAATGATGTGATATGATTTGAAAGTCCCCAGTGGGTTTGTCATCAAAGAGTACTTCCAGCTTCACCAATGAAAAGCAAATCTTTCTGTTGCAGAAATGCCCCCATAATTTACAGCAAGCTTCCAGTCTTACCCCTGCAGGAATACTTAACTGACATTACCACCACCTGTTCCTCATGCCTAAAACCATTCTTACAAGCTTGTTCGTGGTTTTTAATGTTTATGAGGAACAACGAAAAAAAGAGGACTAAAAAATAGAGACATTCCTCTGGTATAGCTGTTCTCACTTGTACATAGGAACACACAAATGAAGCAATTAGCATGTATCCTAAACAGTTTCAGTGTTGTGGACAGCCATTCGAAAAATCGTTGGTGTGTCATTAGAGAGAACTACTGAAGCCTGGCCAGGTGGATGGATTTGAGATATTAATCAAATTCTCCGTTATGAATTAGAGTTAGAAGAGCCTTTGCATAAAAATAACTTCTCTTCTGGGAAGGAAAATACTGAACCTTGACTTGCCCAAGACACTGATAGCAAAACACATCTGGTCACACTAGCTCAGTGGGTACTTTCCCTGTTACAGTTTTCTTTGGTGGGTTTTATATTAGTGGGCATTCATTTCATTTTTCCCAGTGTTATGGCTGCAATGGAGATTTACCAAAACTGTAGAAAGAAGATCTCTAGTTCCAAATACTTTTAAAGAAGTTAACAAAAACAAAAATCCTTTACCTTGTAAAGCTCCCATGTTGTTCCAAATGGGTTCATGGTGGCTGAAACCAAATCCTTCTGTCCCTTCTAAGTTCCCCAGCGTTAGTAACTCTATGTCATCCGGGGATGTAGTGCCACTACTGAAAGGCAATGTGACCGTTACTTGCTCATCTTCACTGAGTAGAATTGCAGATTTATAGAGTTCTGCTAGATTAGTTGCAATCAGTTGCCATTTGCAGAACAGGTAAACACTGCATTGTTTTATCCCATCTGGAGATTTGCTGTATTGCAGGAGCTTGTTGCAGGATATCAGGAAAGAGAGACACAAGGGCTAAGGGTTTGCGAGCATATTCTATTTTATGATAAATAATTCATTGAAAATTATTGTGCAGTGTATTGATTCTGATTCATAAAATTAATATTTTTCTTCTGGGTTTCTGTGAGTCTCGCCAAGAGGATTGCGTAATTTGATTTTAGTGGGAATAGGAGACCTACTGGAACCAATGGAAGAATGCAGAATTCAGAGAGCACACTGTTATGGACAGGAGGGCAGCTATGCCCAGGCCTCTCTCTCCTCTCAGGCTTTGAAATAAAATAACTCACAGACTTTGAAATAACAAATCTCCATCAAAACATATCTCTGGAGGATGCTGTGCGGGATACCACTCAGTCTAATCTCATTCTGTAAAGATGAAGTCCAGCCTTGTTCTTTTAGATAGCACAGGGAGGTCACCAGAGTCTTTCAGCTTATTGGTGGCACATCATTACATCAATAGAAATTATACTCTGCTTTTTCCTAGACTAGAGCCATCTTTGTCAGTTTAAGGAGAATGAAATGTTTGTAGTTTAAAACCAGCTCTATTGTCTTCTGTAGTTATTACAAAGATGCACAGCATCCTTGAATGCTTTCTATCTTTTTCTTCATCTGAATGCATGAGTAGCTGAGGACAGAAATGCCCAAATTATTTTTGAACCTTTGCCAAAGCAGAGTTAGACTTGGGGACTGCAGGTGCAACACAGGAGCAATCTAAGAGCCTACCTTGAGGGACGTTTTTCTTGTGTGCTTTACATCGTGAATAGAGGTGGCTATAAACACCTTGAGGGCAATCTCTTTTCCAGAAGTCTGTACTATGTTATGCATAGTAGGTGTTTAAGTAGAAAGTGGTGGCTCTGACTGTAGCTAATGTTTTTTTGTTGTTGTTGATGTTTTTGTTTTGTTTGTTTGTTTGTTTTGGCACACTGTGTGGCAAAGACTGTCCTCCTGTCATGTCTAGAAAAAGGTACAACTATGGATGTTTCTTACCACAGCAGTATCAACAGTGTCAGAAGAAAATTGTGATTGCTCAACCTTGATGGCAACATAATCTTTATTTAGTTGTTAGGGTTTTATTTTGCAGAAAACAGGCTGAAATTACACTGACCACTACAGCTGCAAGCAGTGAGATGCATTGCACTGTGCCGGTGTTAAACACGTCTGTCTCAATCTAATGTGTTTCCTAAATATGCATTTCTGAGTGCCCTTCTCTGTCATAGTCTGGGTGACAGGTCAAGCCATGGAACCAGAAGTTAATCCAGTACTGGATAGATCTGACTCTGACATAAAATATCTCATAGCAAAGGTACACACATCACAACCTGTGGAGCCAGAGGTCTCTTTGGTTGTGAAATCCCTGCAGTTTGTGTTCTACATTTGTCTGTCTTTTGTCATGATGCCTGGTATGCGTGGCATTGACTTGGCATCTCAGCATCTCCCTCCAACAGCAAACATTTTCACCTGTCAAGGTTTATAACTGTATGTGTCTCTTAATTTTCCTATTCAAGCTCTCTCTGCTCTGGTTATTTTGCAGCCTTACTTTTTCACTACTGCTGTGAGGGGCATGAAGGAGCAGGCTGGACCCTGCCTGCTTCATTGCAATGAACTATTTGCTCTGTCAGAATCAGTGAGCAGTAAATTGGAGCAAGGTAATAGCTGTTGGGGAAGTGACTGGTCTAATGGAGGCATCATGTGCGAATGGGGGATTTCTCACTCCAGGTCTGGTCCATAGGTTTTGGTGTATGGACTCCAATGACCCAGAGAAATGTGTACAAAACCTTTAGTGGACCTAACTTGTGGCATGTGGGCAGGAATTTTTTCCTGACCCCTCTCTAGCATGAACAGTAAAAGGAGTCTGTGGAATAAGTTCCCAGTAAGGGCAGAGTAACAGAGCAACTGCATCTGAAAATAAGTAAAAGAGGATGACCTTTCATCACTGGCGCTACATCACTAATAGAACAGTAGAGTATTTCCCCTAAAACCTGGAAATCCTTGGACAGCATGAAGTTGGCATAACAGCTTTTGTCACTGGTCCTCCAAGGTCTATGTGGCAGCCACCTCATGAACATGCCAAAAGGTGGAGGAAGTTTAAAATACAATTTATACTTAAGATATATTAGAGCCCTAATGTGTGATGGCAGTGTGTCATCAAAGCTCAGGAGCTGGATATAAGCCAGGCATATTTCAAGGACTTTTCCAAGTTTCATCTAGTTACCAGGCTACATATATGCCCTTCTTAAGACTGTCTTAAAAACCAACAGGTAACAACTGAAATTATTGCCATTGGTACTGCAATGAAATTACAAGATTTCTGGATCACCTGAAAGTGCTTGTCTGTGTCATACCTGAGATAGTTTAGCTCCGAAAACTCTGCAGTAAATTGCAAATCCCTTACTCAGACGTTAGCTTTCCACAAAAAGTTCCTACTTTCTTCTACTCAGTGCTGTACTTGACTAAAACCATGGAAAATCCAGTAAGGTGACATTTGACATGGCCCAAAGTAAGTGCCATGCAAATGTTGTGCTTACAGAGTCCTGGAACCAATGCTACAATGGTTGTTGGCATCTAATACGTTGCTTCTCATGATTATTAAGTGAAGACAAAAGGAAGTGGTTATTTAAATGTTTCCAAAAAGAGTAGCATCCAGATGACATCCCATAAACTTCAAATGAATAAATGCCCTTGGGGCTGAAGCAAAGTCTTAGTCATCCTAATAAAATTCTCAGAACTTCCCCTCTAGTCGTTAAATTTTTCAAGGTATCAGGCAGCTTTTAATCAGCATCTCGTGTTCCTGGGACATTTCATGTTAACTCTCACACTTGTTCAGGCATTATCACCCTCATGTTGCACCAGACCTACTAAAGAACTCAGTAATGTGTAGTTTTTCTTTCACAAGTGTTATATAGGTGTTTTTCTGCATCAGAGACATTTTCTCTGCTAGCATGCAATAAGGCCAGTCTTAAGGACCATCCTGCCAATGTTGGCCAAATATATGGAGAGTTTTCTGGGCTTTGCAGCCCTCTTCAGAAAAAAAAAAAAAATACAAACAAGACAATATATCTGTTGCTCATACAGGCACATCACTCTGCCATCTCCCAAAAGCACAAATTGCCCTCACAAGCACACTTTTGCCAAGCTCCAAGAAGAACCACTAATTTTGCATTTCCAGCCTCCCAACATGCCTTGCAATCAATGCAGGCATTCAAAAGCTCTCTTCTGGGAAAATGAAATGCCAGCATGTACTTCAGACATCATGTTTTTTGATAATAGGTTTCATGCCTCATTTGCTGTAAAACGATTAGATTTTAAGTCAATACTGTCCAGGTAACTTCACATTTGTCATGACCACAAAGAGGATGGGAAGTGATTGTTCACTTTAAGCAGGCTTGAGAAAGCAAGAGCATCCCCTCGTTAAAGGTGTTTTCCCCTTCTTCCTGATTTTATGACCGGATGGCACACTCCCTCATTCTGTTTTCCTCTGCCCTCCTGTCTACACCTGGGAGTGTTTTGCATACACTGCAGCAAGCGTAACCATTTTGTTTAGGAGACAAATCCTGCATGTTGAGAAAGACCTTTGCAAAGTCATTAAGCATTTTTTGTTGACTCAGATATGATTCCTTCCTTGTATTTCTTCATCGTTTCTTATGTTTCTTGAACAGAGCCAAATCTCTCCCTACCTTGCAGTCTCCTTGCAGTTAGTTCCAGCAGGCATGGAATCTGGTCCACTGAGGCAGACTGGACAGTTGGACTCAGCTGGAAAATACCAGCAGGAATTATCTGGCAGATATGATTTGGACTTCTGTTTGATTGAATGTTCATTTTTAAGTAAAGATTTGGGACATTTTTAATCTTGATCATTCGTAGACATTAAATACCTTGTGGCAGCTTTCAGAAAAGGAGATTGTTTATTGATTCTGTGTTTTAGCTTAGTCACAGATTTTATTGCTGGTAAAGGAATCTGAAATTTGTACTGCTTTGTGAACATCTCTGGATGTGGTATTTCTGTGTTTGGAGGCCTAAACGAAAATTGCCATGGTGATGCAGTTACCTAAATAAGCCAAGCATCACGTTTACCATGCTGTGTCATGTTAGTAGTGCAGAACATGGGCCAAAAGAAGTTTCTAATGTATTTCATATAACGCTTTCAAGAGCACAGTCTAACATTTAACATTAACACTATGTGTCAGCTCTGAAAGTAGCTGAAGCTAAGTTCTGGAGTAAGGAGTTACAATCAGTTCAAGCAATACCTCCTGGCAGTCTTGTATACTCTACAGTGATCTTTCAAACAGATGTTGCAAAAGAGTGGTATCTTATTGCCCTCCAGGATCTGACCTAAACCCCTGATGTCTCCGCTGTTGAGAGGAAAAAGCTCAGATTTTGGGTTTGGATCTATTACAGGATTCAGATTTTACTGTCATTAAGTACCTTGATAATTATGTTTTCTAAATCAGAACATGAACATTCTTTCATCCCTGCCTCCCTTCATCCTTCTCTCATCCAGCACTCTTCAGCCTCTCTCTTTCGTTAGTGTGAGAACACAAGACCACTGAATTCTTTGCAGGTTCAGCCAAGCAAATACAGCCTACAATGAATACATTTGTTATTCAGAAGGCTTTTACGTAGCTGTGCACATGTGAGCCACTGTAATTCAGCAACTTTTCATTAACGCTTTCTGGAGCTGTCCTTATTTTCCTCCTATTGATTTTTATTATTATTATGGAATACCTTGGGAGCTGCACAGCTTTTGTTGATTGTTATCAAATGCCAGCCCCAGCTATGCTAGGCTGGGTACAATTATTCATGCTTATTTCAGAGGTAATTAATTTATCATTTAATAGCTAATAACAGCAATTTAGATAGCAGCAGAAAGGAAGGAGAGGAAAAGAGCAAGTGGCAGAGAAAGAAATCATAGAAGGAACTTCAAACATGCACAAAAGGGCTGCATGCTCTCACATCTGTCTGAGGCTATTCAGATTACTGTACACGTACAGATCTGACTAGAGTACAGATAATGAACTTGTATATATCCAGCAGAACAAATGGGCTCTGCATTGCCCTTTCTGTGAGGCACATTGGTATAGCACTGTCTGGCATTAGACATTTTCATATTGATTAGGAGCATCTGTATTTCTGTGGTGCAGTCCTTTCCCTTAATATCGAACTTGAAATATAAAAGCCATTGGGTCCCTTCACATGCTGAAATACAAAAATAAAGGTGATTGCTAGTGGGGGTTCAGAAGTAATTTATGAAGTTATGAAGTGTCCCCCAAAGGAATGGATTATGAGGAATGTGTACTTTCCTCTGAGGTGACCTTTACAGACCAGGATAGTGCTGACAGTGGAACAGGATAGATGGTGTTTTCTACAAGCACCCAAAGGATAATGAGAGGGTTGGTCTATTTAGACTTTTGGTAATTTTGAATGCAGCCAGGTGTGACGTTTTAGACTGAACATATCATGGGTCCAGTGTTTAAGAGGTAGGATTAAGGAGACTCTAGAGTGTGTTACTGGCAAACGAGGTAGGTCAGAATGTTTCGCCACCCATCACTTGCATCAAAGCCTCACAGTCCTGCACAGTATTGATGGTGACAGCGTCACATATGTTGCTACTGTTTAAAGAGAAGATCCCCTGTCATGGGCAAAATATAATGATAAAAGGAGCTGAATCCCTGGTAAAACCACCAACGGGATCCATATTTTTCCCAGGTCAGAATTTTATATCTATTTAAGTTACTCAGACAGTAAGAATGAAGGTGAGCCAAATGGTTCTGATACAGTGATACTATTAGGCACATTCTGTCCCTATCTCTGAGTCCTTTCTCTGCAGAGGAAACACAAGAGATTTCTGCTTTCGAGGCAAATAGCTTATTGCAGGTTTTGGTCTGGTGCCCACCCTGCAAATGAGAGTCTGACCAGGCCTCTTGTACTGTGGTGACAGTACTACAGCTGCTATCTAGGAGCATATCAAAAAACTTAGCAAGACAAATGAGACTAAACACTGAAAAGCATAGAAAAGATAGAGAAATTCATAATTAAAGCTGTCAAATTGCAGTAAAAGGAGCATATAGCCTGGAAGGAAAGCAGGTGGGTGAACAAAGCATCATATCTGGAGGTGAAAGTTGGCACTTGAACAGCATTTTTAAAGTACGCCAAAACCACCTCCACTGACATCTCAGCTCTATTGTAAATTCTGTCAGAGGCTCTGGCTGCTCAGTGTATTGTGGCTGTGACTCACATGTAGGCCCTGCTGCTTGCTGCCACATGAGATATCGTAAAGAGGGACATGGCAGCAGTACTGTGTGAGACAGGAGATAAATACGTGCAGGTTGTTGTTTTAAGGCCCAGCACACGCATGTACCGATGTCGATGAGCACGTATGCACAGAGATACAAATGTGTAAGCCAGTCCCTGTAGCCTGTGACCATTCATTGTATCCTGTCAGAAACCACAGGGATTTATTAGGCTGTATAGGTTAAACAGAAAAATTCTCTCTGTTGGCAGAGAGAATATGCAAGAATTACGCTGGAGCTGAGGCTGTAAAGACGTGATGGGGAAGATCCATATTAAATTAATACTCAGCATTTTATTTTTTGTCTGCACAGTAGAAATGTACTCAAGCTTGAAATCCTTTATCCAGTTCCCATGAATGTGGGGTAATTTCACTTTCAAGAAGATAACCCATGCCTTTTTGGCCCTGATCAATCTGCAAACATTGCTAACGCAGCACAGATAAGTGATCTTCTGTGGGAGAAGTCCAGGGCAGAGCACTGCCAATATTTCTCATCACTATCACAGCGTGATGCAAGAGCTGTGGGACTGATTCTGGCCTAGACCAATGTAGATGGAACTGTAACATGGGAGGGACACTGAGGTGGTGGTGTTGGTAGAAAAATGAGAAAGAATGATGGTAGTGAGATTTTTGACTGAACTCTAAGTTGTAGCTCTAAAATAATTGGATTGGGGTACAGTAACTAAAGGAAATACACACACACACACACAAAAAAAAAAAAAAAAAAAAATCTTATTGTGAACTTTCCCAAAGGCTCATCCACTCAGCTGTGGCTTCCACCTGCCCCCAGGGGTAGATGCTGAGGGCTCAGGCAGCTGCTGTCTGCACCACAAGGGCTGAGGGAAGGCAACACACCAGGTCACTGGCCACTGCTGGGGTAGGAAGGAGAGGCAGTATCTGAACTGTTTATGAGGAAAGAAGAAGAAACATTCCCTTTGCAGCTATTAGGGCATGATCTCTCTCTGTTCCCCGTGTGATGCAGTCAGAGTTCCCTGCTCAGTAGCTCCATCTCCCATTCTGCATCTGCTTGGTTTTGGTAGAACTTTCGTGTTTCAAATGGATGAAAAGCTAATTTCTGGAAGGCTGAGTTTCATTTTTAAAGTAGCAGAAGCAGGCTTTATGGTTAGACTTTCAAATATGTCCTTAACCACTTACAAGCACATAATCAGCAGCTTTATCTATGGCATATTATTCACCAGTTAAACCATAATGGCTTCCTATTAAGCGTTAACTGTTACTTACTGCCTTAAACCCTTGTTTCAAAAAGAGTCACAGGATTTGCACTTGGAAGGCAGAGTAAGCAATGGAAACAGCTGAATGCCAGAAGAGGATTCTGCTATCAGGGCAGTATCATCAGAAATAAAGAATAAGGGGAAGAATAGAAAGCATCTGTTCTCTGTCTATTTCTCTGTCTAATCAGTTTGTTCTGTCTAGTCTGCCCAACAAGTTTTTACATCACGCTCTGTACTTCAGAATTGTTTCTGAAGATGCTATTCTACAGTATCTTCCATAAAGCACCAGCATCTCATTAAAAGATAAAAGTCCAATGTAATTCAAATAGCAAGCAGCACCTCCATTTCAAATAACAAAACTGTGTTTCATCTCCATTGAACTGCAGGGGGCAGCCAAGAATTTGGGTAAAGTATCACTACCTGGATTTCTCTTGTCAGGCTTTCGCTAGCATTAATGATTATTTTTCGATGTAGCACACAACCTGAATTTTCATCTGTGAATATGTGACTTATAAGACAGGATCCATTGTAGTACATGCGTCCAGCCAAGTGTCCTTTCTGACGGTGCTCAGCATTAGAGATTTCAAGGAGATGCAAGAAATTGCTGTAGTGGACAATTACAGACTATCCCCACCCCTAGGGGAATGCCTTTTTATCTTTAGACAGTTATTTATTTATACCTGGAAACACGAGAATTTGTAGCCTTTCCAAATAATTATAACAACAACAATCCTTTCTAATGTAATGTTCCTGTGTTCTCATTTTCTGTACAAGTGGTTAATGCTGTTTGAATCTTACATTGCTCCTGGCTGCACCCTGCTATCTCTTGAGTTTTATAGATTAGCTGTGTGTTGTGCAGAAAGTATTTCTTTCATCAGCTGGTCTTTCACCTTTGCAAATGCGTTTTTGTCCTCTGCTGTAAGAGAGAATAATTGGGTGTGCCCAAATTGCCAGTTATTTTGTAAACAACTATCACCTCTCTTCTTGTGCTTCTGGTCATGAAAGATGCTCGATTTTTTCAGTCTTCCTATTCCTGTAACTACTTTTATCACCTGCTCCGGAACCCTGCTTATTTATGTATTATCTTTTAAGATATAGGAAGACAAGAATTCAAGGTGGTTTTGATAGAGAAAGCATAGCATTTGTTAAAGTAACAGTTTTGTAATATTTTCAGTGTGGTTGTCTGTGGGCCTTGCAGCTGAGGTTTAGTGTTTTAAGGAAAGATGGTATTTTCCTGGATTAATCAGCCCCATCATCACGTGGTTTGATGAATGTATTGGGGAAACCATTTTATCTCTAAGTAATTATACTGTAAGATTACTGGCCACAAATGGAAGTTCAAATGGGAGCTGTGAAGGAAACCAAAAAGTGCATGCACATAAGAAATCATCTTTTTTTTTTTTTTTTTTTTTTTTTTTTAATACCATTTCATGACGACTGAAAATTTCCAGGTAATTTCATTCANTGTGCTTATTCTTACCTGAATAGTCCAGAAAGGACCAAATAGAAAAGAGAAAGACAAACCGATGATGATGTGATGCTGGTAGCTTGTGGGCAGCGCAGAACAGTGAGCAAACGATGGAAGGTCCCTGTAAGAGGTGTGTACGTGAAGTCAAATGTAGGCCAAGACCTCAGACCTCTCCCTGCCTTCTCCAGCAGATCAGCTGAAAAATTGGTCTCAGCGATATTGTCAACGTAGCTAAACAACTTTGCCATTTTCAAGGAGGAGCAGGTTGGAGATGAGACTCAGAAGCAAGGCTTTTGTTCACTTTTCTCTCTATTTTCAAAATCATACCCAAGCTGTTATTGTGCAAAGTACTGCTCAGGATCAAAGCCTCTGCTCCAAGTAGAGAAAGTCCCTGGAGAGCAAGGCCTGAAAGCCAAGCCGGTAATGCTGCTGCTTGCTGTATACCAGTCTGCTTGGGAAATCTAGTCATGCATGACCCAGCACCTGGAGATACAGAGAAATCAGTAGCGGTGCACTCAGCATCCCTGCATAACTTTTGATCTTTGTTCTCTTTGCTAGCTCAGGTCCTTCTGCTGGTCATTGTCCATTGGGAGTTTATGCTCTTCTGTAATGCAGCATCCACTAATTCCTCAGACTTCTCAGAAATGGAGTACTCTGGCATACAGGCTGGAATTTATCAGAACGAGGATAATGGATAGGCTTACTAGAGGTTTCTGCTGTTTTCAGAGTCTTTTTCCTCAATTCTGGCATTTCCATCCACTTACAGGGTGGCTCTAAGTAAGCAGCTATTGGGGAAGGATCAATAGGAAGGTGTTTACTGAAACTTCAGAGATATTTCCCTGGCAGGTATGACAGGAACAGCCATGAAAACAGGATACCTGTCTGCATAGAGATCTCTCTGCCTTGTGGTGCTTTGGTTGCCTTTACTGCATCTCGTGTGAGGTGCTGGTTTTTCATGCTAAGAAAGCTACAGTTAACACAGCTTAAACAAGGTGACTCTCAAACAGCGGTGTCCTTGATTCATCATTAAAAATGTCCTTGACATACTGTGTCATCAAAAGGAAGGTTTGTGATGCTAATCACTGGCAGCATTTATCCTACCATGGGTGTTACACAGCCCCAACACATTTTATTTAATTCGTGGCGGAAGGAAGCTCTTCTGGTTTTACTTCTTTTTACTTTTATTTTTTTAAATGTTTCCCTGAAGGCTGTGTGAGAGCTGTGGGGGTAGGAATGCAGTTGCGGTAAGGTAACCTTTCCCATCCCTGAGTCTCTCAAGAGATGCATGTAACAGCAAGATACATGTAAATCCATCAGAGCCGTTACTGTGGCTTAATACTAACAGATGTAAAGCATTAAGGAAATAAACAGCCTAGCCCTGAACAGGATCCAGAGATATAAAGCTGCAGCCATGTGCTCACTCCCTGTGTTATTTCAGGTAGTTATTAATGGTTTAGCTTTTCTGAGAAAATGTCAGCCTTACTGCCGCTTTCTTTTGTGTTTGTATACTACTACCAATAATGCAGTGGTGGCTTTTTTTGTTTGCTTGCTTTTTTTTTTTTTTTTTGAGTTTGAACAGCAAATGATGTTTTTTCAATGATGAAGACTCCATTCTAAGACTCAAATGTTGAAAGAGTAACTGTTACTCGACAAGAATGGTAAACAGGCCAAATTCCCTTCCTTTTCCCAAGAGTTCTGAGGGTGGAGGTAGACAGAGAAGTCTGTCTATTCTCCAAGCAAGATCTTCTCTTCTACACCAAGAAAACTATTTTGGAAGTATATCAGGGAGCCTCAGAGCTTTAGGAGTAACAAAATCCAGATCCATGCTATTCTCTCTCAACAGATTTTATCTTCTCAGAGTTTGGGCCTGACAATTTCTCTCATCCTTTGCATCTGAATGACATTCCTGTGCAGTTTGCAGCCTTGCTGGCTTGTCCTCTAGTTAAATCCATGGTTGATGTAACTGGGCAGAATTTTCAACTAATTGACAGCCTTTACGCCAGCCTACCTCCACCTTCTTTTATAGTAGTGGCACAACATGCCTGGAGAATTTCCCTACTTACTCCCACCTTGCTTTTCTAAAAGTCACCCATGCTCTGTAATGGCTCTGAAAACAAAAGCATGGAGGCATTTGCCCTTGTTTATTCCCCTACTGATGGGTCAGAAGTGGAGATTAATAGAATAGGAAATATGTTTCTACTCTGCAGTCAGTAAAGGAAATTCACTGGAACTAAATTAATCATGAAACGGACACAAAGAAGAGAACAGATTAGCAGGGAATTAACTCATTAATTACATTCATACCGAAGTTCAGAAGAGGGTTTCCTTCAAGATAACAACTGAGTTCAAAGATCAGCAAGGGCTGATCTTGGGAGGCAGGCACACCATTTTCTTTCTGAACTCTGTCAGGTTGTACTTTACCCCAACATCTGCCTGGTTACAATAGGGTATCAGAAAAGCTGCTGGCAGTCTAACCACTAAGTGCCCAGCGATAGAAGCTATTATCAGCCCATTCAAATCGCTAAGCTCTGGTTCCTGGTGTTAGCATAAGTGCGGGAGCCCTCTCTATTGTGCCACTTTGCTATATTTAGAGCAAGTCCTCGTGTGAATAGCAGCAGCTTGTTGGAGAGTGTTTTTTTTCCAGCCTTAGGGTGAGCAGAAACCCATACAGTTTTAAGACCAGTAAAGTGCTAAAGCGCTGTCTGCCATGCTGCAGTTCTCAGGGCCTCCAGCTTGCCCTTTTTGCTCAAATTCACTGTAGCGGTGGGTTGGGGTTTTCTGAAATCTTTCGTTGTTCTAAAGGGGCACTTCTCTACATGATCCCCTCTTAGGCTAGCCAGCAGCTCGGGCTGAGTGTTGATTTGGGATCCACACAGCGGTGTTCTCGTTTAAGCATGATTTACTGTGCCTCTCTTGTTCATCACATTGTACAATAAGCTTGACTGCTGTGCAAGAGAAATGTCTCCCTTCGTGTTGCCAGGTGCAGATACTCTGGTGAAGGGAGCCCAGGAGAAAAGTGAAGAGCTCACTTTGCAGTTACCTGTTACTCTGTGCTGCAAAAAGCCCCTGCCAGGTCCCTTCAAGTTCTGCATAGCCCTTGGAGTGAGGCCTGCTGCTGCCCAAATGCCAGAAGGCAAGGCCTCATTACTGAGTTGTGTTGTAACAAATGCCACACTGCTGCAGGATGGAGCTGGTGATAAACGCGTACAGACTGATTTATGTAACGCCTTCTTAATGAACTAACAAACCAGAGCTAAACACTGAGAGTGAATCCATGTGAGAAAGGCCCCCTACTTCCTCACTTACACTTTCCCTCCTTTTGCTTTTGCTACCTCTCAGCATGAATGCAATCAAACCACACTCAGGAACATCTGAGCTGTGTGTTTGCCACTTAGGACTTTCTGGGTAGTGAAGTTTCCACATTGTTTATTTAGAGTTAAATGTTCTGCTGGGTCTCTTATCACTTTCTGTAAATAACAACTGTCCTCTAAATTCTTCGGGCTGGTTACTGAGACTGACAATCTGTGTGTTTTGAGTTGCTGAGCTGTATTAATCACTAATATGCCCTGGTCTGTGGACGGAAAGGTTAATGTATTGGGGATGTCACAAGAGGCAAAAGCCAAAGGACTTTGTCTTCCTGGGAACATGAATTGCTTTGGCTGTGACATGAATAAATCTCCCAGTAGCAAGTGCTATTCCTGTTGTGAATAAAGATATAAGAGAAGACTGTCATTTAATCCACCTTGTTAGAGATTTTATAGCACCAGAGCAAATTCATTTCTAGAAAGAGAAGGCATACTTTCTTTTTACCTACCTGTAGCTTGCCATGATAAAGTTTATTCCACTTGCTTAATGATGAAGTTGATAGGAGCTCCATCCTCAAAAGAGAAATTCCACTATAACTAAATAGGCAGAGCTATCTTACTGGGGGTAGAAGTGAGGGGAAAAGAGAAGACAATGCATGTTTTATGGCTTTAACACATTCTTGGTATTTTAGAGTCTAACCCTCTTCCTATCAGTGTGAAAGCTGGAAATGTGTCTGCTCAAACACTATTGTGTAATACCTACTAGCAGCCCTTGCTAAAATGCAGATGGAAAAGTGAAAGGAGGTATCAGGTCCATGTACATAATAACCAATCCAAAATTTGTGCGGTGGTAATTCAATCCTGTATAATCCATACTAGACTGATGAAATACTGACTTGCACTGTGAATATGACCCAAGCCAACTGAAGACTCCACTGTGCTTTGGATCAAGACAGTTAAGAATGCAGAGTACACATTCAGCCAGTAAAACATTTCTTCTTTGTGCTTTTAATACAGCAAAATGCTTTGCTACTTCTTTTGTTCCCTTCCTTCAGTCACAACAAAGGAGTGTTACAAGTGGCCCCAGAGAAACAGAGCCTGGAATAGAAAAGGGATTTAGAGAGAAGAGATTAGATGAAATTGGTAAGAAAAAGAATTCCCAATGCCATGTTCCCAGCTCAGACTTCTGAAGGGAAACTCTCTGCTCCTGATCCCTTACGATTCACTTGGCAGCTCTGCCCACATGGCCTCTCCCCTTAATCTATACTTCTATAAGCAGACCCAGTGACAGCAGCCCTGCCAAACCTGGTCGCTGCTGATACATTGTGCACAGCTTTCATTAATCTGTTTGTTCGTAGCATCTCGTCAATGAAAGCTCATTTTAATTCCCTTCCTTTTGATCCTCCCTGGACTTTTTGTGAGGAGGAGAGAGTTTGCGAGGGGTGACCTGTAATAATACTTCCTAGGTTTAGCAGTAGCACAGGCAAGTTTTATTCAAGCTTTCATTTTGCACTGCATGGTTCAATTGGTGCATGTTGATACAGGCTTATACTTTCTCATCTTCCTGTCTTCTGACCTTACAGTGATTTGGTTTTAAATAGTGCTGTGTCCACTAGTGATTGATTTTCCTGTCTTGGATACCTTACCAATGCATCTCACTCCTGATATGCAACTATTCCTGCTACGCTTGGTGGAAAGTGATGAAAGTCATCCTGCACTGCTCTGGCAGACATGACCTCTA
>VXAV01008539.1:0-17113 GCA_013399715.1 Alectura lathami
TTCCAACCCAAGCCATTCTGTGATTCTATGATTCTATGACCTTGGTTGTTAAAAGAAACCACTCCATACAGAAAATTAATAATCCTGCCTTCCCAAATTACAAATTTCAACTAAAGGCCTTCTTTGAGATTAAGAGAAATGTATTAGAGAAATTTTACTCAGTGCAAGAGAATAGAAAAATCAAGAATAATTAATTCGTATTTCCTGGAACAATAAGTTAATAAAAGTGATATTTTAATAAAAGTTGAGCTTACCATCTATATGGTTAATTTCAACAAAATGTTATTTTATCTAACCATTACTAATTAGAGATTAGTAATACAAAATATGAAAGGTAGAGAAAAATAGAAAAATAGGTAGCAGAGAAGTAATACTTTACAGTAAAGTTGGGTACTAATTTTGCTATAGGACATTCTCTTTATATAAAGCAAAATTCTGCATTTTGTTTTCAAAGGCAAAATGAGTAATGTTCACAGTTTCCTACATTATATGAATGTCTTTTTAAGGTTTGTAAGATTGTATCTTACGTAACTTGAGATAGATTTTACAATAAAAGCTTCAAAACAGACAACTCAAATCAGATATCTAGAAAACTTCTAAAAGCTTCAAAGATTTCCAGTCACAGGTTATTAACAAATGATTGTTAAATGAAATGAAGGTTTTTCTTTTTTTTCCATTGTGTTTAAAAATCTATTCTTAAACCATTATTATGTAGCTGCGAATTTGATAGTTCCCTAAAATAACCACATTTCTACTCCTCAGAGTAAAGACAACACACTATAGAACGGAACTAATGAAGCTTTGTGATGTTCATGCTATGCTTTTGAATGGCAAAAGTGGTTGAAAGAAAAATGTCAATTTCAGAAAAGATGCAAAACGTTCAACCACGAAATCTTGAATTTCAGAACTAATGCAAATTATTATGCATGAAGTTTAACAGTATTACATGTGAAGAAATCTTTTGGAACCTTAAAACTTTTATTTAAACACATGATTTTTCTTGGAAGGCTGTTTGGCACTATCTAAGCATCTAAATTATTTAACATAATAATTATTCTGCTCCACAATTTCCTCAAATAAAATAACTGGTTTTAGTCTGCACTGCAACTCCCACCCCAATATTTCTGACAATCTATACTACACATTAAATGGCTTTCTAGCTTCATTTAAAAATCAACTACTTAAAAGTAAAAGTCATTTTTAAACTAAACATTTGCACAAATAAAATCTCTAAAAAGCACACTAAATTGTTTCTCATTCAAAACAACAGCAACAACAACAAAAAACAACACACTCCCTGCATGGCTACTCTGCATGCGAAAGTCCAGTACCACCAATCAAAGGAAAATTACTGCAGTGATGGCAAGCACAAACTGCAAACTGCCTCGTGTTCAACGAAACAGGATAAAAATACGATCTGACCAAAAGTGCTACCCAAGTTCACAGGCAGATTGGCCATGACACAAGGAAATTTTCCATGAGAAGCTGACATAGTCTTTCCTGAGCCTCTGTCAGACCCATCAGGAGTTTGAGAGTAAGTGACTTTTGTTTTTTTTTAGCTATTTAAAACTCTTTGCTTTAGATGAGTTTTTCACCCTTTGCCTCCTCCTACTCTCAGAAATACTTGTATGAACATCAACTTTAAGATACTGATGAAGGTTTCAAAAGACACTTAGGTTATGTGTCCCTGCAGTGCAGCAGATTGGCATCAACAGACTGCCATCAAAGCAAGCAGTATCTAGGAAACACACGCTTTCAGCCAAAGGCTAGGCTGCTGATCAAAAATCCTGGCTTACAAAGGAGCAGAAGTTTTTGTACATAGGAGCTGGAGTTGTTTTAGGTTTAACAACAAAACAGACGATACATTAACTGCAAGATTAACAATTATGGCTTCTTTATACTAAAGCTAGCTGTTGCTTCTACTTTGCCTTAAAACATTTCCTCTGGGAAATACTAATGAAATGCCAGAGCACACAGACTCTGACAAACAACACTCACTGAGCAGGTTCTTGGTTAGTATTTGTAGGTGCACAGTCAACAAGCTCTGAGACTATGCCTCAGAGCTTATTATTATTATTATTATTAATATTATATTATTTCTTAATATACAGTAAGTTAAGTACAGCTCACCAAACATCTCCTTTAGTAATTTTTCTATACTTTTACTAAGTCTCTGGAAAATTACTGTATTCATAATCAACACTGTACTTTAATTTTGTTACGTTTAACATATGTCCTTGCAGTTTTAGACATGCACAAGACTAATCTCATGTAATGGCATGAATTTCCAGTCGCAGAGAGTATTCTTTTTGAGGTCTGACAGCAAAACAAAAGGATCTTAAAGTAAAGACAGATCACTAGCATAATTTGAAACCAACATTGATAGGCACAGCCTTACTCAGGGGTTCGAGAAAGCTGGATGGTCTTATGATAGGCATGGAGACATGCCAGCTTCCAGTCAATGCACAGACACTGAATATACTGCCAATTTGGCAAGCTTTGTGAGTTGCTTGTGCAGCTTTCTGTACCTAGTCTGCAACAGAAGCCAACTGCTTAATTGTTAATTGTTAATCAGATTTTTGCATGGTATGCAGTAATTTTTAGAATGCAATGCATGAGTGCTAAGTGCTACTAGCTACAATGTTACACAACTGATGTTATCCTTGGTATAGTTACTTTATTCTTACATATTTAATGTCTATCGGTAAAAACAATCAAGTGCACTGTGCATTGGAGACCTCTCTCTGTGCCATGCTCCATTGAGAGGTGTTAGCACAATGGTAAATGTCTTACTAATTTTCAAGGCCTGAAAGGTATTAATCTTCAAAAATAAAAACTACACTGTTTTGACATACATGTTAATAAGAAGTTTATATGTTAACATGAAGCCTGACCAGCCTATAAGCTGGCTTGTGAAGCCACTTATACTTCACATCTTTAGTCATCAAATTATGTTCATGCTATTGCACAAAACTAATTGAGTCTGCTACTAGGTAAAGAGTTCAGCACATTCAGTGCGAAAAAATTTAGTGCATACGTGAAAATGGGATACAGCAAAACAAAGACTATGCATCCACACCAGCACACACACTTCTACATTGGAGAGGCCTGTGCTGGATGTCACATGACTGGTGGTATGCCACAAAATAAATCCTTCTTCCTGCATTTTAGACTTGAGTTGCTCCAAGGATAAAGCAAGTATACACAATGACCTGCTGTTTGTTTTAAAAAAGCAGGCTAATATTTTTGCTCTTAACAACTAAGCAATGTATGGAAAAGACACCTAAGACTTCCACCCAGCATTAGCAGGGAACTGCTAGATATAGGCTGCTAGGAACTAGGGATTGTTAGCAGCTAGTAACCAAGACCAAAAGTAAACCAAGTATCAAAAATAGGGGATATCTACCCCCCGTCTCCTGTAACTAAATCAGATCCCTCACCCAGGAGACAGGAATTCTAACTGCTGCATTCCAGTAAAGCCCTGCTCCACTACAGAAGGTTTTCTACTTATTTTCTTAACCTTGAAGCAAAGTGTTCATTGGATAAAAAAATTGTCCAGCAGCGTTGAGTATTTTCTTAGCAGAATCAGAGATTTGGGAAAACTTTGGCAAATCTTCATAAAAGCAGACCCACTGCTATGGGTCAGTAATTTTCAGCTGAAAATACTTTTTGTTTTAAATAGTTTCCTCCTGAAATCTACCTTCATGCTTCCTTGCTCCTAGCAAGTTCAACTGCCTTACATATCAAAAAATCCTTCATTTCTGTGCCCATAGACTTCTAAAAACATCCTTTTTCAAACTTATCTTGTGATC
Source organism: Alectura lathami (assembly GCA_013399715.1). Lineage (NCBI taxonomy): Eukaryota > Metazoa > Chordata > Aves > Galliformes > Megapodiidae > Alectura > Alectura lathami. The sequence goes on from VXAV01008539.1 coordinate 3,813, forward strand.
CAACCCCTGTCTTGCTCTAACGGGTGCCAAGCAGTGAGAAGCTACTTGTCATGTGAGAGAGACAGAACTGGGCAGAAACAACAATCCTGCACTTGCAGCATTCGCTTGCATCTGTAATGCTAAGTGTGTTAGCACTGATAGTTAAACATTCAGATAACATAAGGAGAGCTGCGATTTCTTCAGCAGCTTCCATTGTGTGTATGGTTATAAAGTTTGGTTTCTCACATACACTGTCTCTCTCTCTCTCACCCCCAACTCCCTCAGGATAAGTAATTCCTTTTATCCTTCTGTAAGTTTGAATTTACTGGACACTGCAAGAATAGATTTTTGGGTAGACTCTACCAATTGTTTTACTTTAACAATGTAATTTTTTTAGGATTTAAAATTTACAGTTCATTGTGGTTCAATGACTAGTGTCTTTAGCAACTGGCTGTTTGTTTTTATTGCACTGTACTGAAACACTTAATTTACATATTTTGCAAAAAAGATTATGGGGACAAGACCAAATAAAACTTGGTTTAGATGTGCTGCATAGATTCTGTGGATCCATAAGTCTCTGGAAAGTTAACTCTCCAGTCAGTTCAAAAGTCTGAGATGCAAATAAAGCACACAAGATAAATAATTAATAGACTTGGAGATCTGCAGATACATAGACCCATTTATGTCTATTATAAACTAAAATACAAAAGACACAGCATCTAAGTAACAATGCTTTTTTTACAATTTTTTTTTTTTTTTTACGTTTTCTTTTTCTTTTAATATGTATACACTTTAAATACAACTCCTATTAAAAATGACATTACTTGGTAATTAAGATGACAGTTACTGTTTTGTACAGTACAAAAAAGGATGTACCAGAGATAAGAAAGCTTCCAAACCAAATGAGACAATGCAGAATATCAACAACATTCAGTGTGGTGGAAAGTAAGACAACACATTCATTTCATTTTTTTTGTTGCATCATTTCTGAGTTACAGTTCCTTAGAATACTGTCAATGCCAATTGAATAAGTATAAACAAGCTTTAGTACTTTTGTCAAGAAAAGACCATCAAGAGACAAAATACCACTTTAATTTAGATTAATGCTGTTTGTAAAATACAAATTAATGCATTAAAAGATTTTCCTGCTAACATTTGAGTAAAAAGAAAAAAAACAAAACCAGTCAAATCGCTACGCTGTGTAGAAAAGGAGTTAGGAAGGCCAAGGCCCAACTGGAACTGGACTTGGTGAGGGATGCAAAGGAAAACAAGAAAGGTAGATCTACAGGTAGATCAACTGGAAAGGAAAGTTCAGGAGGGCATCCCCTCCCTAGTGAGCAATACAGGCAGGCTGGTAACAACAGACAAGGAGGAAGCTGAGGTGTTCAACAATTTTTTTTTGCCTCAGTCTTCAAGAACTGATCTTCATGCATCCCTCAAGCAGATGGGTCAGAAGGTGGGGACTGGGGGAGCTATGTCCCTCCCACTGTAAGTGAGGACCAGGTTTGTGACCACCTGAGGAACCTGAACCTCCATAAGTCTATGGGTCCCAATGAGATGCATCCCAGAGTCCTGAAGGAATTGGCTGACGCAGTCACCAAGACACTCTCTACAATATTTGACAAGTCATGGCAGTCAGGTGATTGACTGGAAGAAGGGCAGTGTTACACCCATTTTTAAGAAGGGTAGAAAGGATGAGCCAGGGAGCTATCAACCTGTCAGCCTCACCTCTGTGACGAGGAAGATCATGGAACAGATCCTCCTGGAGGCTATGCTAAGGCACATGAAGGACAGGGAGGTGATGTGAGACAATCAGCATGGCTTCACCTAGGGCAAGTCCTGCCTGACCAACATAGTGGCATTCTACAGTGGCGTAACTGCATTGGTGGACGAGGGAAGAACCACTGATGTCATCTATCTGGACTTCAGTAAGGCCTTTGACCAATTCCCTGCTAACATTCTTTTCTCTAAACTGGAAAGATATGGATTTGATGGGTGGACTCTTTAATGGATGAGGAACTGGTTGCTAGGTCGCATCCAGAGAGTGGTGGTCAATTGCTCGATGTCCGGATGGAGATCAGTGACGAGCGGTGTCCCTCAGGGGTCTGTTCTGGGACCAATACTCTTTAATATCTTCATCAACGACATTGCCAGTGGGATCGAGTGCACCCTCAGCAAGTTTGCTGATGAGACCAAGCTGTGTGGTGCAGTCAATACACCTGAGGGACAGGATGCCACCCGGAGAGACCTGGACAGGCTCAAGTGCCCAGGCTAACCTCATGAGCTTCAACAAAGTGAAATGCAAGGTCTTGCACCTGGGTCGAGGCAACCTCCACTACCTATACAAGCTGGGGGATGCAAGGATTGAGCAGAGCCCTGCTGAGAGGGACTTGGGGGTACTGGTGGATGACAAGCTGGACATGAGCCAGCGGTGTGCCCTCACAGCCCACAAAGCCAACCACATCCTGGGCTGTATAAAAAGAAGCGTGGCCAGCAGGGCAAGGGAGGTGATCCTGCCCCTCTGCTCCGTGCTGGTAAGACCCCACCTGGAGTGCTGCGTCCAGATGGGGAGTCCTCAGCACAGGAGAGACATGGACCTGTTGGACCGCGTCCAGAGGAGGGCCACAAAAATTATTCAAGGGATGGAACACTTCCCCTGTAAGGACAGGCTGAGAGAATTGGGGCTGTTCAGTCTGGAGAAGAGAAGGCAGAGAAGGGGAGACCCAATGGCAGCCTTTCAATATCTTAAGAGGGACTACAAGAAAGGAGGGGACAGACTCTTTAGCAGGGTCTGTTGTGATAAGACAAGGGGAAACAGTTTCAATCTGAGAGAGGGGAGATTTAGGCTAGATACAAAGAAAAAGTCTTTTACCATAAGGGTGGTGATGCACTGGCACAGTTTGCCCAGGTGAGGTGGTGGATGCCTCATCCCTGGAGACCTTCACGGTCAGGCTGGACAGGGCTCTGAGCAACCTGATCTAGCTGTAGATGTCCCTGTTCAGTGCAGAGGAGTTGGACTAGATGACCTTTAAAGGTCCCTTCCAACTGGGATGATTCTATGATTCTATGAAATACAAGTCCATAAGTCAAGCCATTTTTTTGTCTTGACCCCCAAAAAATGAAACATCAATTGAATGATGAGAACAAAGTACCATATTCTGGCTCTTCGAAAACGAGCTATCAACGATCACAGTCTACCTATATTCAGGTATTAGTGGAGTGAATTATTTGTTCAGATGAGAACATACTTTATGGATAAACATCCACTCTCTTGAAGTTCTGTGGTTTCAGGAAAAAAAAAAAAAAATCAAGAAAGAAATTCAAGAGGAAAAGCCTTTGAGATTTCTAAGGCTGCCTTCTTTGTTGTAAGAAAACCATAATCAGACTGTTACATGGTATTTAACTACTGTCATGCAAAACTGCACAAAGCGGTGGAGAAGGGAGTTGCTTTAATTTTAGGCAGAAGCTAGGAAATAATTACTTCAGTTTAAGAATTAAGTTGTTATAGTTCCTTAAAGCAAACTGAAATATTCTTGATTTAGTTAATTAGGAGTTGTGACTTTTTAGTCATTGAAATATTTTACAGAAATGATCTTCTAAAGTAAAAAAATATTCTTTCCTCTCTCTACCTTCGGTATGAACAACACAGTTTCTGCACCTACACACCAGTTTCAAATATAGGGAAGCCTTGACAGAAAAATAGTTTTGGGGCATATTTATCTACACTATTCGTAAGATGAACTTCAAACACATATTTATACACATGCATTTGACAAGAAAATGTTGTACATTACCATCCTGCATTCTCCAACAAATTCCGTGCAATGGGCTGGGGCACTGAGCAGTTGTAATAACCCATGCCTATATAGGACCTCCATATCTTGTTCTTACTTGCAATATTGTATAAAGTTTCAAGGATTTCATTTTCACCTAATTGAGAAAAAATTATGTCAGAAAACTTCAGTTACACATAATGCTAACAGATTTTAACTAAAATGCCTTATACTCCTTCATAAAAAAAACTCACCATCATCAATGCACATATAAACAGAATAAGGCCAAAATGATAAAATATTCTGGGAAAGTCTAAATTTCACAAAATTGAGCATTTGTTCCCACTCATTTCAAGAAACAGCTGATCTGGACACAACTGAAATTAAATATTTATATTACAATTGAAAAATATTTATATTAACTTCCTATAGTAAGTAAAACATTGAGTACCATGAACAACACAAATTTCACTATCTGACAAAAGCGCAGTGTCTAAATAACAACATGGCACCCACCAACGTGGAAATTATAATGACAGAAACAGCTGTAGGCAAATGGCTTATGGAGATCTTTTTGTTTTAATGCAATGTACATTCCAGGTCTCTTGCAAATGCACTAAAATAAACCTCAGAAGGGATCTTTCATCCACTGAGCCTTGCAGAATCAGCACTGAATGAAGCTATAGACACTCACAACTATGATATAACGTGCTGAACAGAGCCATATTTGCACAAACTAGGCTCAAACCAAGCATCAAGGAGTAATTTCCTAATATCAGAGAACTTTTTTTTTCTCCACAGACTTTAGGCATTTTCCCTAACCAGTTGATAGAACGGAATAGTTATATTCATTCCATTTTAGTATCCTTCATCAGTTGATTAAAAAATTAATGTGTGAGCACGATATTTCTATCTTAAGAAATTCAACTTAAGACCACCTTTCAAATCAGTCTAGTTTAGAGACGACAACAGAATGCTTTTGAAGTGTCCAGATGTAAGACATATATACTTATTCCCCAAGCTAAAGTTCAGTTTTTGCTCTTGCTTCTACATATTTCTCAGTAACCTTAGTGCTACGCAAAAATCACATTCAGTCAACCTCTTCCTAGCAAATAATGCTAACCAACATAAATCAAAGCCAAAGATTTATAAAATATTTTAATACTTGAGAATGCAGAAAAATGGCCAGTAAGCTTTTAAGATTATGTGGAATGTGGAGGGATAAGCATGCCCAGCCTAACAGACCTGGGTGGAACTAGACACCTAGCCTCCTAGGTGAGGTGCATAGAAGGTTTTTTATTTGTCATTTTTCCCCAAATCCAAACTTGGAAACTGCTGTATGGCAGCAGCACTGCAGTTGCACCAAGTTCTTTAGTTCATTCTGCACTGCAATTTGAAAAGCAGACTTTGGAACCTAAGTCTATAAATCACCAACACAGAAAAGCCTTAGCCCTGGATGTTTCAAAATTTGTTTCTCACTGTAGGCTACCTCACCAAGAGAGATCATGTCAAAACACTTGATGCTCTGGAATCTACTGGGAAATTATATTCCATGGAAAATTTCAAGGTTTTAAATTAATTTCTTCTGCAGCAATAAACAAACGTATTACCACTTTAGTTCTGATTTCAAAACTTCCAACTCTTCTTACTTTCACTCAAAGAGTTACTATTGTATTCATTGTGTAAAGATTAATTTTTTTAAAACCTCCTTTTTTTTGAATTAATTTCTTCCACAGTCACCTTGATAACAATAATACCTTCCACAAAGGATTTTTTTTTCAGTCTTCAGTTTTGACCACAAGGCTCATTCAATCTCTGACTCTCACTCAGTGTTACTGTTACATTCAATGCATAAATTTTAATTTCTTGTTTTCAGTAAACTGGTATTTTTCTCTGGGAGATTCGGGAGTCCTGTGATTATTATACTTGAACTCAGCAGGACTGAAAGCAAAGTTTCTAAAATGTAATGAACAGTTCTACTCCCACATACTCCTCCTACATTGCCTATTCCAGACAGCTGCATTTGTTAATTTTTATTTTTACTTTTTTTGTTTGTTTGTTTGTTTGGTGAAGGCTTTAACACTACAGATATCTTCCACCATCACTTGCAAACCAACACACTGATGAAAGATGGCTTTGTATTCAGTTTGAAGGGGAGTGTTTTATCCTTGCAAAATTCAAACTTCAGCATTTTTTTCAAAATTCCAAAGCATTTGTTCATTTGACTCCAAATTCTGTTGAAGGCAGAAGTTGGCTATGATTTAACTTTCTCACTAGCCCAGTGTCACACACACAATGCTTTAACAGCATGAATTCCGTACTAAACACATACCAGAAATACTGTAGAATATGTCAGATAGCACCTTCTTTGTTTGCCTGACTGGACATTTCTACTAGAAAGTTCTTGGGTTACTTATTTCTCAGCAAATACAGCTAACAACTATCACATGAACACACTTTTTGCTGGAGCTCCCTGAAACAATACTACTATTTCCATACTGATTTAAGGAACAAAGGAAAGAGCCTTAGTGAGACCTCAAGCAGCTTAGGCAGCGATTAAGCTTCTAACTGTAAGTTAGAACCATATCCACGTGGAGTGCTGCACATGTAGATCCCAACACTGACTATATCCCTGTAGGTGTATGAATTACCTCAGAAGACAGTCACACTTAGTTTTAATCAGGGTAGTGAAATGCTGGAGGGCACGCTCTCTTCACTCCTGCATCACCTCACTTGCCCTGCTACATTGGCCACAAGGGTACAGCAGCAGCACAGCTCAGATACACACCTCCAAAATTTGGCATGCCTCTTCCATGGGACCTGGGATGAACCCTCCTTTCCTGACACCCCATATTGCCTTGAAGTAGCTCATTAAAGCATGAGGCACCTCTTCAGCAGGACACTGCATAAGAACTTTTACCCCTGAATAACTCAAGCCAAGTCACTGAAGTGCCTTCACAGCCTAGCTGGACAAGAGCAAACGTAAGTCTGTGTAGATCTACAATGACTTAATTTTCCACTCATCCAGTGTTTGCTTCATGTCGGTATGGGTCTGAATTCAAGCAAAACCAACCCAGGTGAGGATCAAGGAAATGCTGGGGCCCAAACACTAGAGAGCGAGGGAGTTTGGGTGTTCCTAACTGCAGCCCCAGCACCGGCAGGAGGGCACAGGGAGATGCAGCCAGGCTCTGCACATGGTGCTGGTGGGAGGGCAAGAGGCAGCGGCACAGCTGAGACGCAAGGGGCTCAGGCTGAAGATGAGGAAAAACCTTTCCCCCACCAGGATGGCCCAGCTGTGGAGCTGGGGCCAGGGCTCTGGCCTGAGGGTCTTCATGCTCCTGCTGGGTGAAGGCCTGAGCAGCTCCGCCTGAGCCCAGGCTAGGCCTGTTCTGGGCAGGGGACCTCCTTGGGGCCTCACCAGCCTCAGAAGGACCCTACATCATGGTTCCTATCAGCAGTAGCTAGTGCATTTCCCACTGCACCCAGCCTAGCTTTTAATAGCATATTCTCATAACTTGTGAAGGGGGTCTAGAACCATACTGTTGTCCTGGTTTTAAATGGGACAGAGGTGATTTTCTTCATCGTATCTGGTATGAAGCTGTGTTCTGGCTTCAGGAGATGAACAATGTTGATAACATATCAATATTTTAGTTGTTATTGAGCAGTGCTGTACAGAGCCAAGGATATTTCAGTTTTCAGCTTCTCCTACTGTCCAGCCAGTGATGGGGCCTGAGGGGGCACAAGGAACTGTGAGGGGACAGAACCAGGACAGGCAGCCTAAACTGGCCAAAGGGATATTCCATAACACAGGACATCACGTGAAAAACTACAAAACTGAGCGGAGCTGGCTGGTGGGGGGACAGCCGCTGCTCGGGAACTGGATGGACATCAGTCAGCGAGGTGGTGAGCAATTGCACTGTGCATCACCTGTTTTGTAAATACATATATATAATTATCATTACTGTTATTTCTCTCTTCCTCTTCTGTCTCAGTAAACAGGTTTTATCTCAACCTACAAGTTCTACTTCTATTTTTCTAGTTCTCTCCCCCATTCCACTGGGAGGGGGAGAATGTGGTGCTGAGCCGCCTGCTGGGTTAAACCACAACTGATCACTCTGTGACTAACACTTGTAGAAAGGCAGAAGAATGCTGAGTAGTCCTATGTGCACCTAAAAATTTTTTTCATATTCAAAACCAAACAGCAGAGTTTTCAGTGTGGTAGGCAAGAGTGTCGCCAAAACCAGAAATTGCACAGAGTCTTTCTGCTGAATAAAATATATACCTTGGGGCATACACAATGAAAACATTGTATTCTTGTAAATTGTAATTTATTTAAGGCTAAAACATATAAACAAGAATAATATTCCAGCAAAACTCAAAATGTGAGTTAAAAACACCAGCTGTAACCACTCAGTGTTAGGTTTCCTATTTCTTTTAGCTCTTCCCAGGAATGGGTGAGATAAAGAAATATCCAAAATGTGGAAATAGAATGGGATAAAAAACTGACTACTGTTGGAAGTAGTCAAACAGTTGGAAACCGCTCATTGTATACAGATGTTTGCTTCTAGTTTTCTAAAAGATCATGACTGAAATTTCTTTATCTTGAATTGATTTCATTGGTAGTAGACTTTAAATCCTTTAGGAACCTTATTCAGCAGGAAATAAAATTGCCAGGTAAGCTACTTCAGCTGATCTTTATTCTCCTCATTATTACATTAGATAATACGATCAGAGACAGTACCCAGGATAAAGTTCATTGATCTTGCACTACTCTTATCAAATAACTGTGGAGAAAACTCAATGAGGTTTCCACTAGGAGTTCAATGAGGACATTTTCAGACTGCTACTCCAACATCCACAGATGGAAAAGGGAAATATATCACAAAAATAGTAAGAGGGAGTGAGTTGTCTTGTTATAAAATGACAACACAGTTATTTCTGCCAGTGTTTTAGTGACTACTGTAGTAGCTTTGTTTTTCACTTAAGAGATACCTGCAAAACAAGTACAGTACCTAAAGAAGTTGAGATCAAGAGGAGCAGATTGAGATATGCAACTTAAAACCTACAGTGTAAAAATGAATAGACTATTTCATATCATTTTGATCACAGTACGCCAAGTCTTGAACATTTTTTTCAAAACCTTTTGATATCAAGGCAAAAAGATCTTCGCAGTAGTTGATACAAGAAAAAGGGCATGAATTTATTTCTCTTGCATCAGCAATCAATTTAATCTTTGTAAGAAACTCACATTATATAGTAGCAGAACAGTTTCAAAGCACTGCCAGACATGCAATAATGCTGCAGGGCAGCACAAGAGCCTGCTCCAGGGGCAAAGCCTTACCACCAGCTGGCCAAGGTATGGGTAGAAAGCCAACACCGTCTGCTGCCCTGCCTTCTCCTCCTCCTGCCGCTTGGGCTGCCCATGCTTACCCAGCCTTCCTGGACAACAGAGGCATGCAAAAATTTAACTGCATGAAGAGCGGCTGAATTTGAAGATAAGAACAGTCTTTCTTACAATATGAATCCTTCTGGCCCATGTCCTTTCTAGAAGTGTTGAGACTGGAGACCTGATTGATTGATTGCTTAAAGAGGTTTTTTAAGCCTATCTTCACTGATTATGAGGTTTTATAATACAACTAGGAATATTTTGAAAGAAATCATGGTAGGTTTTATAGATTAATTCTTTTATTTCTAATCGTGAAACAATGAAGAAATATATGGCATAATCTATGAAACCTGCTCAGTAACTGAAGATGGACATAGAACAGCAGCATTGCAGGGGTAATTAGCACTGATACACACAGTAGTTTTGCAGGGATAAAAGGAGGATTACTCTTACATAAGGTGATCTGTTCCTTGGCTTCAAATGGGTCAGTCACTACTTATGTGCTAAAGTACCCTCAATACCTAAAAAATAAAATTAAAAAAGCTGATTGTTAAATTTACTTACAGTCGCAATGGGAAAAAGCTCTGTAATACCAGCTGATCATGAATAATTAAATATTGAACAGATGTCTAGCCGTTGTTATAAATATCGACTGAACAGAAGCTATACACCAAAATTACGTTTTTCCTGACTTACATCTGCAGAAAAAGTTGACTGTAAAAAAAGCCTCCCTTTCAGAACTAGTTAAGCTACAGGAATACATCACACTAGAAATCTGATTTTCAGCTCTTGGTCCTTACTGGCTTTCAATGGTACGTGCAGGTGGTTTACCACACTGACTGCCAGTGGGCTCATCGCAGCAAGTACTTTNCCTCCTAACACAAGTTGCATTCCTTCTCTCCTTCACTGCTCACCATGTCTATTCTAGAAGAGACCCATCAGTAGGGCACTAAAAAATACGAAAAAGCATGTCTAGCATGGATGAACTTGTATCAGCAAAACCTAGCATTTACCAGAATAGCTTTTCCATTCAGACACAATCTAAGCCTCTAGCCTCAACTAAGTATTTGTTTTCTGTCAATATGTTATGTCTGTCAAGGGAGAAATGAAACTTGATTCCTCGACTGAAGAGTAAGACTGAAGAGGGCTGTGCTAAGAAGTCCAGGAAATATAGCACAACAAAAAAAAAAAAAAAAAAAAAAAAAAAAAAAAAAAAAAAAAAAAAAACCTTCTACAATGATAGGATGTATTATTTAGGAATGGAGGAATGGTGGAATATGCTACAACATTTCAAACAATTTTTTAATACAAAGCTGCAACAACAGGAGGAACTTTTTAATGCTATTGCATACAGAGAGCAGATTCATTTTCTAACTTTTAGAAAACTTGTAACACTGTCACACCATGAAGTGAGGGATCAGTAAAGCAAAACTATCTTCCCTGCTGCCACCCCAATCAAAGTTTGAAGGCACACAGGTACATCAAAACTCTTCTCCTTCTCCATGCAGCTGGTACAGTTTCATGGTTCGTGTGAGAGCCTCAGCTGATTTCTCTAGATAATCTATGAAAATGTGCGGCCCACAATGGGCATTGATCTCATCTGTAACCTTTAGCTTACACTGAACTTTATAGCAGTACTCTTTAGGAGTGCAGCTGTTACTTCATGCTCACACCTGCAAGGCCTAAAGCTATGAAATCTTAAGAAAATTAAAGCAATTACAGAGACATATGATACTCATCCAGACATATTACTTGTGGTATATGCATGGTTTTCTTGGGCTGCATATCAATTTCTAGCTGTAAGCAATAACTTCAATGAGACTTCAGTGTATGCTCAACTGCATTTCTCAATACAAAGGACCAGCCTGAGTATAGCTGATTTGCTCAGCTGCAGTCAGACCTGTGGAGACAATATGGTTGTTGTTCATTAATAGGAGTTGTAAAGAAAAAAAATGGAACTGTGTATTCAAACCATTAGGAATTGCCACAGTAGGAACTTCGTAAGTGCTGTAGCTGAACAACACATGTTGAATTGCCTTGCCCTTGTCTCTCACTACATGTTCTGGGAATGACAGCAGCAAAATCGTCTTCATCCAATTAAAAAGAATGTTTAAAATATACAGTTCTCATCACACTTTCCTAGTTTTGCTACTTCCTTTCTAGTACAAGGTATGTGATAGAGAAATAATATACCATACTTTCATAAGAAGTCTCCCATTGGTGATAAGAAAGATAAGTTCTCTCTAATGGTGCATTAACAAGGAAGCAAGTTTTACTCAGAACACAGTTTCAGGTCCAAAAAGTTCAATTAAAAGTTGCAACAACTTTAAGATGAGGCTTCTAACTTTTCGTTCACAAACGGTGGAGCTTTCTGCGACTAATTAAGTGGAAAGCTACATGGCAAAAATCTCCACGCTAAGTTACAAAAGACAACCAGTCCATCGAACTGAGGGGAAAAAAATCAAAATAAAATAAAAAAAAAAAAACAGCAGTGCACAGACAGACATTTTCTGTACTTCTCTTCTGAGAACTCGCTGCACGCAGCACAATGCAAGACTGCATCACAGCCACGTTCTTTCAAAGTTTACTGTAAGGGAACTTGAACAGCATAACAAATGGAGAAAAAAAGCCAGCGAGCTAAAAGCACCATTAGCACAGTGAGAGCTTGTATGCAACAGAACATCACTAATGCACAGCGATGTGGGAGGTAACAGCTTAAAGTAGATCAGTGTGTGTTCATATACAGAGAACTACATAGAGATTTTGACTTAGGCTGGCATGACTGTTTCGGTTTTCATTAATGCACAATTAATTCAGTGCCTAACTGTACTGTGTCACATTTAAGTGTATTTTAGTAATGTCGAACTTCATAAAGGTATCACATATTAAATCCAAAAAATGAAGAACTGTTTTTTAAGAAGCGGTTATTATTGACAAACTACATTTACTGCCTCTTATGGGCTTTAAAAAAAAAAAAAAAAATATTTTCCCTGAGGATAAATAAAAATAATTCTTCAGTCAGGCAAGAAGCACATTAACCATAGCAAAGCATGCCAAGCAATACTTCCAGCAGTCACACAGATGGAAGGATATGATTGAATTCCACTTCTCTCCCCCATTCCCCATTTCCACAGGATGGGAAGCTACCAAGAATTCAAGCGCCTTGGCACTAACAGTGTGTTCCACCAACGTGACCTTTCTGCTAGTGCCGGGCTCCTTCCACACTGGCCGCAGCTTCTCAGCCACACTGCTGCTGGTGATGCCATCTGGGCCCACAGGGACCCACAGACCAGCAGCACACTCATCACAGCACACTGGTGAGCAATGCCAGCAGCAGCAGGGACTGCATGCCTAACTGCTCGGGCAGGGGATGTGGGCAAAAATGGAAAGCTGACACTGGTGAAATCGCCTCTGGTATCTGAGTGCCTGCTGAGCTCTTTAAGCTCTGGTGAAATTCCTGAGGTAGGTGCATTTTTAAGTGCTTCCTTCACTGCCTGGATTTCCAGTGTGATGTTTGCATGTGATGTTCAATCTATCAAGACTGCAGAGATTCTGTGCAGGGATTGATAACTTTTAAAATGTTACTATCTAAGGATTCATCAAGTCATGTCAAATTTGGAAAAGCAATTTGCTTAATTGTTCTAGTGCCACAATAACTGGCCCAGAGGTTTTGCGCTCCTGCTGTTCACCCATCTCCTTCAATCAGACACAGCCGCTGCTCTCTTGCGCAGCTGTTAGACAGAGACTCAGGTTTTGCTTGATGTTAGAATATGCATGTTGTTACTTGGGAGTGGAGTAGAACACACAAAGAACTCGTGCAGAAACATGGGAGCCCACTAAGACAGCAGTCCATTTGAAGCTGCAGTTTGAAGGCACGATGTTTAGCCACGCCCTTCCCACCGTACCATGCTCCAGGGACAAAGCGACGGCATCACACCAGCTCAGCCCGGGGCCGGGCCGCCCGGACAAGTTTCCCCACCGCCCTGCAGCAGGCGGGGGAGAAGCGCGGCGGCCGGAGCGCTGAGCCCAGAGGCGCCGAGGCTTTGGGCGGCAGCCAAGCGCTGAGCCCCGTCCCGAGCCGTGGCGGGGGGCCGCTTACCGACTTGGTCGTCCATCCTTAGCGGTCTCCGCAGCCGGATGCTGGCCGGGGTGGTTTTATCCAT